>CAWUDS030002665.1:25000-35589 GCA_963859935.3 Lathyrus sativus | reverse complement strand
TAATTTTCCCAACCCAATATGGGAGTAGATTTCAACAAATAAATTCAACAGTTCCAGCATATAATTCTCAGAATACAAATGAAAAAACATCTAATGCGATATGATATCAATCTCAAAGAAAAAACGGGGGATATGGCGAAATTGGTAGACGCTACGGACTTAATTGGATTGAGCCTTGGTATGGAAACTTACCAAGTGAAAACTTTCAAATTCAGCGAAACCCTGGAATTCAAAATGGGCAATCCTGAGCCAAATCCTTCTTTCCGAAAACAAATAAAAGTTCAGAAAGTGAAAATAAAAAAAGGATAGGTGCAGAGACTCAATGGAAGTTGTTCTAACAAATGGAGTTGACAACATTCAATTGATTAATGAAGATTTCTAACTTCTATTTGTAAATATTTGGATTCTATCACAATTGAAACATTAGAATCAAATCAATTACAACTGGAAGAAAAAATCAATGAATAGAATATTCATTGCTCAAATCAGTCACTCCAACATAATCTGATGGATCAGTTGAATAACTTATTAATCAGACGAGAATAAAGATAGAGTCCCATTCTACATGTCAATACCGACATCAATGAAATTTTGAGTAAGAGGAAAATCCGTCGACTTTAGAAATCGTGAGGGTTCAAGTCCCTCTATCCCCAAAAAAATTTCCCTCCTATATTCTGGCCTTTTTGGATTTACTTGACATAGACTCAAGTAATTTCTTAGATTTCGGATGGTGCGTCAAGAATGGTCGGGATAGCTCAGACGGTAGAGCAGAGGACTGAAAATCCTCGTGTCACCAGTTCAAATCTGGTTCCCGGCAACTCATTATGTATGAGTATCTATTCCCATATTTCTTTTGAAAAAAGGGAATAGATACATATTTATTAGTGGTCTTAATCATCCTACATAATTTATGTAGGCGTACGGCGATATGCTCTTTCTAGATGAAGAATGAATGGATGTATATTCTAGGGATCAAAAGGAAGTATGAAAATGAATGATTCAAGTTTGTTTTGATTTTTTCTGCGCTGCAATAACAATTGTTAATATTTCAATTGAAACAATATTCAAATGCTTCAATTAGTTGCTTGAAACACCAAGCAGAACTTTTTCAGTTCATCCTATTGGCTCGTCCGAAATCAGTATTGCTCCATCCCATTTTTGAATCTCAATGAATCCCTCTTATAATAAGAGAGGAATGAAACCTCTATTATTCTGACTAATCGATAAGTCAATGGACATACAGATATTTCTTTCTTTAATATCTGGGGTTGTCGAAGTTAAGATTACTTTCTTATTTTTCGCATTTAGTGAGCATCTTGTATTTCATAAAAATTAGGGGCGATATAATCTTTACGCAAAGGCCATCCTATCCAACTTTCGGGCATTAAAATACGTTTTCAGACGCGGATGATTATCATAATAGATTCCTAACATATCATAAGATTCCCTTTCTTGAAAATCTGCACTTTTCCAAACCCAGAAAATAGAAGGAATTCTCGGATTTTGCCTTGGGGTAAATACTTTTATGCATACCTCTTCGGGTTGATCTAGACTATACTCTATTCTCGTAAGATGATAGACACTCGCTAATAGTCCTCCTGGTGCTACATCATAGGCACATTGGGAACGTAGATAATTGTAACCATATACATATAAAATAACAGCAATCGAATGCCAATCCTCGGGCTTTATTTGTAAAGTCTCTATTCCTTGGTAATCAAAACCCAAAGATCTATGAACTATTCCGTGTTTGACTAGCCAAGCAGACAAATTACCTTGCATTTTTTGATTTCTCCCGAGTTTTTTATAAGATTGGTATAAGTATTTACCATTTATTTCCATTACAATGAAATTTTGTCAGATTGACTTGCTTGCTATTTCTTATTGTATTTTGTACAAAAGGATCCTGTTTAATTCACTTTTCGTTCGTCGGAGGATACTTAATTTTTTTATATTTCCAAAATGTGTCCGAGGTTATCTCGGAAATAGATGATGGTTGATAGAATAATCCTTTATTAGAATTGCCGGTATGAGTACTGTGTCCAACATCAAATTTGTGGTTGGTAGTAAAACACCTACGTTGATAACTAATTGGATCTTCATAGATTTCTCGAGATATTTTCTTACGAAGTTTTGTTATAGCATCTATAACCGCTTCCGGTTTAGGTGGACAGCCCGGCAAATAGACATCCACAGGAATTAGCTTATCCACGCCCCGAACAGTACTATAAGAATCGGTACTGAACATACCTCCTGTAATTGTACAAGCTCCCATAGCAATAACATATTTTGGTTCGGGCATTTGCTCATATAATCGAACTAAAGAAGGAGCCATTTTCATAGTTACGGTGCCCGCTGTTAAAATGAGGTCTGCCTGCCTAGGACTAGAGCGTGGTACCAGTCCATAACGATCGAAGTCAAATCGCGATCCTATTAATGAAGCAAATTCAATGAAGCAACAACTAGTACCATAGAGAAGCGGCCATAAACTGGATAGTCTTGACCAATTTGAAAGATCATTTAATGTAGTAGAAATAACTGAATTTTGGTTTTTTGATCAAGTAAGGGAAACTCAATGGAATTCATAACTGTCTCAATGTTTTGTTTAATTGTCTAAATATTCAAGAATTAAGACCATTCTAATGCTCCCTTTCGCCATGCATAAACTAAACCAACAATTAGGATAAGCACGAAGATGAAAGCTTCTATAAATACGGATACCCTAATACATCAAAACTCATTGCCCATGGGTAAAGAAAGACTGTTTCAACATCAAAAACAACAAAAACGAGAGCAAACATATAATAACGGATTTCAAATTGTAACCAAGCATCGCCCATCGGTTCTATTCCAGATTCATAACTAGAAAGTTTTTCTGGCCCTTTCCTAATTGGAGCTAAAATTCCAGAAATTAGAAATGCCAAAATAGGAATAAAGATCGATATTATTAGAAATGTCCAAAAAATATCATATTCATAAAGCAAAAACATAAATGTACTCCTATGAATGTGGAAAATATACTGGATTCATATTAATTCTTAGTCGATTTGAATTTAAATTTCAAAATTATTAGATTCATTAATCTAAATAGAAATGCTTTGTATTTTATTAAGTTTACATTTTAAAAGTTGACATTATTTCTAGATTAGTATCTGAGTATACTAATACTAATATTAGTATATCATTAATCTATTCAAATAGAAATGAATTGATTCATTCTTTCGATTACAAAAAGTATTTCAACTATATTTATACTACTAGTATTACTAGTATGGAGTATTTAGTATTCCATATACTACTACTATACTAAATATAGTAGTATCGGTAGTACTATTAGGGCTATACGGACTCGAACCGTAGACCTTCTCGGTAAAACGGATCAAACTATTATTATTATCAAAATGATTTGAATTGTTTTAAAGACCCAACGTGCATTTTTTTTTTTTGCATTGGGCTTTTTCATTAACTGATAGAAATATCAATTAGTCTACCATCTTTTTTCTTTACACAAAGAAAAAGGAAATGACTCCCTGTGCTCTGATTTCTTATTTAGATCAAAATCTAAGAGCACTACCAAAGTTTTTCAAAGAAGAAGGTTATTCTGACGTAGGTCTGCTTCTGGCCTGGATCAACTTAAGTTAAATGGACTCTCTATCAACCTACTTCAATAAAAATATCAAATAGGAAATGAAACTTCATACACCTTAAAGTTCATAAGATAGGAAGAAAAGATATTTTTTTGGAGGTCCCTAGCCTCATTGCCTAGCATTGAATAGATTTTAGTATTCACCTTATCAATATCTCATTATGGATTCCATTTGACGTCTAAATCCTTTGTCAGGCTATTGTTCTCTTAATTTTCTTTCTGGAGTAAGACATTGATTTATCAATTAAGATCAACTCTTTTAATTACATGATGGACTCCTATGAAAAAACATTGGCGCATGTGTAAACGAGGTGCTCTACCTAACTGAGCTATAGCCCTTGTGCTTTTGATACAGATTTGATCATATTCGATAAATAAATTCTTGTCAAGATAAATATTAAATTACATGATCCAATCTCTTTGATTTATATTGCGTTTGTATTATTTATAAATAATATAACATTTATAATCCATTGATCTGATCGAGAGCTACTTTTTTTATTTAGGATGATAAATGACCTACTTAACTCAGTGGTTAGAGTATTGCTTTCATACGGCAGGAGTCATTGGTTCAAATCCAATAGTAGGTAAGGTATTGGTAGAACTTAGTAGATACCATTGATTCCGGTATCTAATAAGTTTTTCTACTCACCATTTTTTTTTATTGTAATTTTCTATCTTTTTTCTATTTTTTGGCTGCACCAACTTGTTACGAGATCCTCTTGATAGGCTCTACGATAGCCTCGACTCGTGTCTTAGCTCGCCGAGAGCTAGATTTGCTTCAATTGTTTGTCTCTTGCCTTCAGCCTTATTTAAGTTAGCTTCTGCTATTTTAAGAGTTTGTTGTGCTTCTTGTGGATTAATGTCACTAGCCCTTTCTGCATCAGGTACTAAAATAGTGATCTCATTATTGCCGATTCTAGCAAAACCACCCATCAGAGCCATCGTTAACCATCGGTCCTTAAGGCGTATTCTCAAAATACCTATATCTAAAGCTGTGGCAATAGGCACATGATTTTTTAATACCCCAATTTGTCCACTATTAGTAGATAAAATAATTTCTTTCACTTCTGAATCCCAAACAATTCGATTGGGGTCAGTACACAAAGATGGAAAGTCATTTCTTGAATTTGTTCTCCATTTCTAAGTTAAGTTCGTAGCCTTCGCAGTAGCTTCATCGATATTACCCACCAAATAAAAGGCTTGTTCAGGAAGACTATCTAATTCTCCAGAAAGAATCAATTGAAATCCTCTAATTGTTTCTGCGAGACCAACATATTTCCCTGGGGAACCAGTAAATACTTCTGCTACGAAAAAAGGTTGTGATAAGAAACGTTCCATTTTCGTGCTCTTGCTACGGTTAAGCGATCCTCTTCGGATACTTCGTCCAACCCAAGAATAGATATCATGTCCTGAAGTTCTTTGTAACGCTGTAACGTTTGTTTAACTCTTTGCGCAGTTTCATAATGTTCTTCACCGACGATCCGAGGTTGGAGCATGGTGGACGTTGAATCTAAAGGATCTACTGCTGGATAGATACCTTTGGCAGCTAATCCTCTTGATAGTACAGTAGTTGCATCCAAATGTGCAAATGTCGTGGCAGGAGCAGGATCGGTCAAATCGTCTGCAGGTACATAAACTGCTTGAATAGAAGTTATTGACCCTTCTTTGGTAGAAGTAATTCTTTCTTGTAAAGTACCCATTTCAGTACCCAGGGTCGGTTGATAACCCACAGCGGAAGGCATTCGGCCCAATAAGGCCGATACTTCGGATCCGGCTTGGACAAAACGGAAGATATTGTCGATAAATAGAAGGACGTCCTGCTCATTGACATCTCGGAAATATTCTGCCATAGTTAGGGCAGTTAAACCAACTCTCATACGAGCTCCGGGGGGTTCATTCATTTGACCATAGACTAAAGCGACTTTTGATTCCGCAATATTTTTTTCATTAATTACTCCGGATTCTTTCATTTCCATATAAAGATCATTTCCCTCACGAGTACGCTCACCTACTCCGCCAAATACAGATACACCTCCATGAGCTTTGGCAATGTTATTGATCAATTCCATAATGAGTACTGTTTTACCTACCCCAGCTCCACCGAAAAGTCCTATTTTTCCGCCACGGCGATAAGGAGCTAAAAGATCGACTACTTTAATTCCTGTTTCAAAAATGGATAATTGTGTATCTAACTGTATAAAGGCAGGCGCAGATCTATGAATAGGAGATGTTGTGCGAGTATCTACAGGACCCAAATTATCTATGGGTTCTCCAAGCACGTTGAAAATTCGACCTAGGGTTGCTCCGCCGACTGGAACACTTAGAGCAGCTCCTGTGTCAATCACTTCCATTCCTCTCTTTAGACCATCTGTAGCACTCATAGCTACAGCTCTAGCTCGATTATTTCCTAATAATCGCTGTACTTCACAAGTTACGCGAATTTGTTGGCCAACCGTATCTCGACCTTGAACTATCAGAGCGTTGTAAATATAAGGCATCTTCCCTGGTGGAAAAACTATATCGAGTACCGGACCGATTATTTGCGTAATACGCCCCAGATTTTTGTTTTCAAGTGCAGAAACCTCAGTATCAGAAGGGGGAGGATTTATTGTCATATTGAAAAATATCCTTTTTTTTTTTTGAAAAAAAAAAAAAAAATTCAAATTAAGAAAAAAATGTTCGAGAACAACGCAAGTGGATTGGTTCATTATTTGAATATTTAATAACAAATGAAATGTATTAATTCATATTTAATAAAATATTTAATAATAAAAAAATATGGAATAATAAATGTAATTTAATAATCGATTTTCACCATCCAATCAATTCAATTGTTTTCAAATTTCAATGATTTAATTTTTAAGGTCAACCCAGTCATCCAGATTGTAGACAATACTATCTATATTATCTATGGAATTCCAACCTGAACTTTGTTTATGATTCTGTTTTTCTATCTCATTGGTCCTTATTTTTTATTTCCTCAGCATAGGATTTATACTGAGCATATTATTTCTTTTTACCGATTTTTCTTTTTATTGGGCAAATTCTGCCGATTTTGACATCTAGGATTTACATATACAACATATATCACTGTCAAGGTCAAGAGTATACTTTTTATTTATTATTTAGATTCGAAAATTATATTCCAAAATTCAAAAAAAAAATAAGAGATTCGAAAAAAAACGGTTGGGTTGCGCCATACATATGAAAGAGTATAGAATAATGATGTATTTGCCAAATCAAATATCATGGTCAAATTTAACAATGACCCATTCGGATTAATTGATAATATTAGTTGATGGATCATTTGTAAAAAGGTTTGATTAACTCTTAAGTTATGTCGAGTAGACCTTGTTGTTGCTATAATTCAATTCTTAATTCATGCGTTGTAGGGGGGGGGGATTTATGTCACCACAAACAGAAACTAAAGCAAAGGTTGGGTTCAAAGCTGGTGTTAAAGATTATAAATTGACTTATTATACTCCTGACTATCAAACCAAAGATACTGATATCTTGGCAGCATTCCGAGTAACTCCTCAACCTGGAGTTCCGCCTGAAGAAGCAGGTGCAGCGGTAGCTGCAGAATCTTCCACTGGTACATGGACAACTGTGTGGACCGATGGACTTACCAGCCTTGATCGTTATAAAGGACGCTGCTACGAGATCGAGCCTGTTCCTGGAGAAGATAATCAATTTATTGCTTATGTAGCTTATCCCTTAGACCTTTTTGAAGAAGGTTCTGTTACTAACATGTTTACCTCCATTGTAGGTAATGTATTTGGGTTCAAGGCCTTGCGCGCTCTACGTCTGGAAGATTTGCGAATCCCTAATGCTTATGTTAAAACTTTCCAAGGTCCTCCTCACGGAATCCAAGTTGAGAGAGATAAATTGAACAAGTATGGACGTCCCCTATTGGGATGTACTATAAAACCCAAATTGGGTTTATCAGCTAAGAATTATGGTAGAGCAGTTTATGAATGTCTCCGCGGGGGACTTGATTTTACCAAAGATGATGAAAATGTGAACTCCCAACCATTTATGCGTTGGAGAGACCGTTTCTTATTTTGTGCCGAAGCAATTTATAAATCACAGGCCGAAACAGGGGAAATCAAAGGACATTATTTGAATGCTACTGCGGGTACATGTGAAGAAATGCTAAAAAGAGCTGTATTTGCTAGAGAATTGGGCGTTCCTATCGTAATGCATGACTACTTAACAGGTGGATTCACTGCAAATACTACCCTGTCTCACTATTGCCGCGATAATGGTCTACTTCTTCATATCCACCGTGCAATGCATGCAGTTATCGATAGACAAAAAAATCATGGTATGCACTTTCGTGTATTAGCTAAAGCCTTACGTTTGTCTGGTGGAGATCATATTCACGCTGGTACTGTAGTAGGTAAACTTGAAGGAGAAAGGGAGATTACTTTAGGTTTTGTTGATTTACTACGTGATGATTATATTGAAAAAGATCGAAGTCGCGGTATTTATTTCACTCAGGATTGGGTTTCTTTACCAGGTGTTATCCCTGTTGCTTCAGGGGGTATTCACGTTTGGCATATGCCTGCTCTGACCGAGATATTTGGAGATGATTCTGTACTCCAATTCGGTGGAGGAACTTTAGGACACCCTTGGGGAAATGCACCTGGTGCCGTAGCGAATCGAGTAGCTCTGGAAGCATGTGTACAAGCTCGGAATGAGGGACGTGATCTTGCTCGCGAGGGTAATGCAATTATCCGTCAAGCTTGCAAATGGAGTCCTGAATTAGCTGCTGCTTGTGAAGTCTGGAAGGAAATCAAATTTGAATTCCCAGCAATGGATACTTTGTAATCCAGTAATAATAATTCGTTCTATTAATTTCCATTAAACTCGGCCCAATCTTTTACTAAAAGGATTGAGCCGAATACTGTACAGAATACTTGTTGTATCTATAAATGAATCCTATGGATCTTTCGGATTGATAGATTTTTTTCTAGTTCATTATTCTTTTTTGATTTGGAATATAATGAATTAAAATAGAAGTATTTTCTATTAATATTGACAACAGTGTATCAAACCAATATAATCCGATCGTGAATAAATGGATCGATTGACTCATGTCAGATAGGTTTTTTACTTCATCAAATGGTGGATTCGTTGTATTTTTTTTTTCTTTCATTGTAATTTAATGTCATTCATTGTAATTTAATGTAATATGTAACATAATATGTAACATTTGATTCTATTATTTATAGAATTGCATCTTTTTTTATTGCGATTGGATATAGACATTCTTGTTTGTAATTGGATTAGGGTTGCTAACTCAATGGTAGAGTACTCGGCTTTTAAGTGCGACTCCATTTTTTACACATTTCTATGAACTAATTGGTTCATCCCTACCATCGGTAGGGTTTGTAAGACCACGACTGATCCAGAAAGGAATGAATGGAAAAAGCAGCATGTCGTATCAACGGTGAATTCTAAAAATTTTTCATTCATATTTGATCCGACCAATATTTTTCTTTGAATTGTTGGCTCCGAACAAATGAATTCCGTTGGGTTTAATTAATAAAGGGATAGAGCTTAGCTGCTCCAATTATAGGGAAACAAAAAGCAACGAGCTTTCATTTTTGATTTGAATGATTACCACATCTAATTATACGTTAAAAAAGAATTAGTGCTTGCTGTGGAAAAAGTTTTTCCTACGAATGATGGATTAACGATTTTTGTTATGAGTCCTAATTATTAGCTATTCCCCATTATTTTATGGGGTAGCAATAAATGTGTAGAAGAAAGAGTATATTGATAAAGATCTGATTTTTTTCCAAAATCAAAAGAGCGATTGGTCCAAAAAATAAAGGATTTCTAACTAGCTTGTTTGTCCTAGAAAAATGAGAAGGAACAAGCGAGGGGAGATAGTCCATTAATGGGTTTTAACTCGTTTTCTAGGTATCGCTTCATATTTGTTTTTTTTTTCAATTCGAATATAGATCTAGAATACCTTGTTTTGACTGTATCGCACTATGTATCATTTCATAATCCAATGAATCTTTGACCAAATCAAATTTAGAAAATGAAGGAATATAAAGTATATTTAGAACGAGCTAGATCTCGCCAACAGGACTTCCTATACCCACTTCTTTTTAGGGAGTATATTTATGGACTTGCTTATAGTCATAATTTGAATAGATCCATTTTTTTGGAAAATGTAGGTTATGACAATAAATATAGTTTACTAATTGTAAAACGGTTAATTACTCGAATGTATCAACAGAATCATTTAATCATTTCGGCTAATGATTCTAACAAAAATCGATTTTGGGGATATAATAAGAATTTGGATTCTCAAATAATATCAGAGGGGTTTGCCATCGTCGTGGAAATTCCATTTTTGCGACAATTAAGCTCCTCCTTAGAGGAGGCAGAAATCCTCCAATCTTATAAAAATTTGAGATCAATTCATTCCATTTTTCCCTTTTTGGAAGATAAATTTACATATTTAAATTATGTGTCAGATATACGAATACCCTATCCTATCCATCTGGAAATCTTAGTTCAAATCCTTCGATATTGGGTGAAAGATGCCCCTTTTTTTCATTTATTAAGGCTGTTTCTTTATAATTTTTGTAATTGGAATAGTTTTATTACTACCAGAAAATGGATTTCTACTTTTTCAAAAAGTAATCCAAGATTATTCTTGTTCCTCCATAATTTTTATGTATGTGAATATGAATCTATCTTCGTTTTTCTACGTACTAAATCCTCTCATTTACGATTCAAATCTTTTAGCGTTTTTTTTGAGCGAATTTTTTTTTATGCAAAAAGAGAGCATCTTGAAAAAGTTTTTTATAAAGATTTTTCGTATCCTTTAACATTCTTCAAAGATCTTAACATTCATTATGTTCGATATCAAGGAAAATGCATTCTGGCTTCAAAGAATGCGCCTTTTTGGATGAAT
>CAWUDS030002665.1:17500-20000 GCA_963859935.3 Lathyrus sativus | reverse complement strand
AAAAAAAGAATAAAAAATATTTAGATTCTTTATGAATTTTGTTTCTTATTCGTTTGTTTTATCTCTTTTGTTTGTAAAGGGGTTCGGTTAATAAAAAAGTGGATATAGAAATAGAATTGGATATTCTTAATTGTTCTGAATCTTTGCACAATACAATGGTTGGTCCCAATATTGGAAAGTACAAAGTGAAAACCGGCCAATAAGAAAATTCCTAGTGAAAAAAAAGAGTATTTAAAGTAATATATTCATGAATCATCAATATTATCTATGAAAAATTTGGAAAAGGTTTATAATATTCAATGTTTTTACTTTACCTTTTGATCGAAAAAAAAGAAAGAGGGAATTCCGATAGATAAGACATACGGCTAATTGCAGAATAATTCGTGTTCATTTACAGAACAAATGTCTTTCACATCAAACTATAGCAACGAAAAAACTATACTACTTGTATGCCAGTTCCCAAAAAACGCACTTCTATATCAAAAAAAAAAATTCGTAAGAATTTTTGGAAAAAAAAAGGATATACGGCAGCATTGAAAGCCTTTTCATTAGCTGAATCTATTTTTACAGATAACTCAAAAAGTTTTCAAATAAAAATGTTGGACTGGAATACTATGAATTAGCTCTATTCAAAGAGTATTGTTTAATAGTAATTTTATACTAATTAATACTATTATGGAAGAGTAAACATCTATTTAGAATATATTAAATATTATTCTAGAATATATTCTATATTCTAATCATAATAGATATCTTTTCAACATAGGTCATCGAAAGGATCTCAAAGACCCACCAAAGCACGAAAGCCGGGATTTTTCACAAAATAGATTCCTATTCAAAGAGAGCATAACCGCATGGATAAGCTCACACTAACCCGTCAATTTAAGATCCAATTCGGTATTTTCTTTGGGAAATATTGGGAAGGAATTGGAATGTAATAATATGGATTCATACAAAAAAAAGGTTTTCTATTGATTGAAACAGTTGATTAGAAGATCATAATTGGATCCACATATGTTTGGTAAAAGTAAAAAGAATAATTTTCTCCTTTGAGAATAAAAAAACGAAAGTGTTCAATTCAAACATGAAAACGTGGCTGACTTCATTCGTTCTCGTTATTTTGTTGGGTTTGGGGGAAGAAGTGGAGATTATCGAACGAGGATAAAGGATCTAATTACGTCGAAAGAATTGAACGAGGAGCCGTATGCGGTGAAAATCTCATGTACGGTTCTGTAGAGTGGCAGTAAGGATGACTTATCTGTCAACTTTGACACTATTAACCCGAAAAAACCAAACTCTGCGTTACGTAAAGTTGCCAGAGTACGCTTAACCTCAGGATTTGTAATTACTGCTTATATACCTGGTATTGCCCATAATTTACAAGAACATTCTGTAGTCTTAGTAAGAGGGGGAAGGGTTAAGGATTTACCTGGTGTGAGATATCACATTGTTCGAGGACCCCTAGATGCTGGCGGAGTAAGGGATCGTCAACAAGGGCGTTCAAAATATGGAGCCAAAAAGCCAAAATAAATTATTATTTTAGCCCCATAAGTTAAGTTATAAAAAAATGGATTATTAAGCTCATGTCACGACGAGGTACTGCAGAAAAGAAAATCGAAAAATCCGATCCAATTTATCGTAATCGAGTAGTTAACAGGTTGATTAACCATATTATGAAACACGGAAAAAAATTATTGGCTTATCGAATTTTCTATCGAGCTATGAAAAGGATTCAACAAAAGACAGAAAAAAATCCACTATCCGTTTTACGTGAAGCAATACTTCAGGTAACTCCCAAGATAGTAGTAAAAGCGAGACGCGTGAGCGGATCGACTCATCAAGTTCCCATTGAAATAAAAAAGCCACAAGGAAGAGCACTTGCCATTCGTTGGTTAGTAGCGGCATCCCGAAAACGTCCGGGTCGAAATATGGCTTTCAAATTCAGTTCCGAATTAGTGGATGCTGTCAAGGGGCGTGGTGATGCCATACGCAAAAAGGAAGAGATTCAGAAAATGGCGGAAGCAAATAGAACTCGTGCACCTTTTCGTTAATCCATGAACAGGATCTATGGTCCATATACACACATGGACCTAAGGATCCATACATCAAAGGGTATTTTTTTGGAGATTCCATGTACTAATTCATGATTTGACATGTACAGAATGAAAATCTCATTCTCGAGTCTACGAGAATTTTTATGAAAGCCTTTCATTTGCTTATTTTCGATGGAAGTTTTCTTTTTCCGGAATTGATTCTAATTTTGGGCCTAATTCTTCTTCTGATGATCGATTCCACTTCGGATCAAAAAGAGATATCTTGGTTCTATTTTTTCTCTTCAACAAGTTTAGTAATGAGCATAATGGCGCTGTTGTTCCGATGGAGAGAAGAACCCATGATTCGTTTTTCGGGAAATTTCCAAACAAACAATTTTAACGAAATCTTTCAATTTCTTATTTTACTATCTTCAACTCTATGTATTCCTCTATCCGTAAAGTACATT
>CAWUDS030002665.1:0-15000 GCA_963859935.3 Lathyrus sativus | reverse complement strand
GGGTTTCTGCCTTAGGATACTGAATTCAACCGTTGTGATCGGACTCTATTATGGATTTCTTACTACAGCCTGCATAGGACCGTCTTATCTCTTCCTTATTCGAGCCCGGGTTATGGAAAAAGGTTCCGAGACGGAAATAGCAGCAACAAGCGGGTTTCTTACGGGACGCGTCATGATGTTCATATCGATCTATTATGCGCCTTTGCATTTGGCATTGAATCGACCTCATACACTAACATTCTTAACTCTGCCGTATCTTTTCTGTAATTATGTCTATCAAAATAACAAACATTACTATTCGGACGATTGGGGTTGGGCATACTACCCGGAGGATTCTGGAGACAACAATCCAAATTCAATACGTAATTTTAGGACTTACAAAGTATTCTTTAACAATCTTTTTTTTCAATTATTAAACCCCCTTCTTTTCCCAAGTTCAATCTTAATAAGATTAATGAACATTTATCTGTTTCGATCCAACAATAAATTGTTATTCTTAACAAGTAGTTTTGTTGGGTGGGTAATTGGTCACATCTTTTTAATGCAATGTGTTGGATTGGTATTAGTCTGGTTCAAGAAAAAAAATTCGATCAAATCTAAGATAACGATGAGATTTGATAAATACATTCTCCTACAATTACGAAATTATGCGGGGCAAATATTTGCCGTTTTCGCCTTTGCAATTTTTGCGCACTATTCAGGCAGAGCAATGATCCCTTATTTTTATGGTGAGGAAATGGAAGGCTACGACGAGAGGTACTCGGAGGAAATCCAAGCTGCAATAGATGCGGAAAGGGAAGAAAATAACGAAGAAGATCTGATGGTTTATTTTTCCGAGAATGAGAAGACTTCCAACAACACGAATATTCAGAAAAAGACAAAAATTGTCCCCCCGGTGGCGGAAAGAGGTCTTGTAAATATTCTTTTCGATTTTCAAAGATGGACTAGGCCTTTGCGATATATAAAAAATGATCACTTCGAGCGGGTTGTAAGAGATGAAAATTCACAATTTTTTTTTCAAACATGTCAAAGTGATGGAAAAAAACGAATATCTTTCACGTATCCACCTCATTTATCTACTTTTCTGAACATCATGGAAAAAAAAATGGATCTCTTCAGAACAGAGAAAACCTCCAATAATGAGAATGAATTGTATAATTCTTGGATCTCCCGTAATAAAGAAAAAAAAAATCAACTAAGCAAGGAATTATTTCAAAGGGCAAAAATTCTAGATAAGAAAGTTAAGAAAGGTAAGAAATTTAATCTTGTGGATGTATTAGAAACTCGAGTTCGATTATCGGATGATAGGGGTCGAAAAAAATACTTACCTAAAATATATGATCCTTTCTTGAATGGACCCGCTCGTGGAGAAATCCAAAAAAGCGTTTCTAAAAAGAAAACTTTTGACTCAAACTCCATATTGATAAATAGGATTCATGGTCTCCTTCTTTGTATGAATACCAATTCTCCAGAATTGGAACAGAAAATAGATAAATTGGATAGAAAATTAGTATTCACTGAAATGGGTTTTTATTTTAAAATAATGAGTAAATTTTCGGAAAAATCAGTATCCAATTTTCATTTTGACGGACTTTCTTCAGTTCCAGAACATGAACAAGTAAAAATCTATTCCAAAGAAAAAAAAATAAAAAGAAACTTCTTATTTGATGCAATTCGGACTAATCCTTTCAATCATAAAACAATTTTTAATAGAAAACTATGTAGTGAAATCAAGGAAATAAGTAAAGAAGTTCCTCGATGGAACTACGAATTACTGGACGAGACGGAGTACATGCTGGAACCGGGCTATAAACAAGAACATCATATTCGTTCCCCAAACGCTGAATATGTAGTTATTTTTAATATGGAATCAAGCTCATTGGGTCCTCGTATTCAAAATAATTCTTTTGCGCATCAATATAAGGAGGCAGAGGACCGCCGTAACGAATTCTCTGTAGCTTGTTATGTACCCGGCGCAGATTTTAACAGAGATCTTATTCGAGGATCTTGGCGCCCTCAAAGGCGTAAAACAGTTATTTCGAGACTCTTTCAAGCAAATGGGAATGTCCATTCCCCCCTTTTTTTGGATATGATCAACAAAAGCAATTCCTTTTTGTTTGATGTTTTGGAGGACATGTGGGACTATTTGACCCTATATTTCAGGAAACCCGATCCTGATAATGTATCATTTTTGAGGTTAAAAAAGGCAAAAAAAGAGAACGAGCAAAGAATGAGAATGGAACAGGACGCCGAAGACGAGGCTGTTGAGACACTTCGAAGAGTCGAAGAAGCCTGGGAGAGCATTCTATATGGTCTAGTAATCAGAAATTTCGTATTGTTATTTATGTCCAGGTTTCGAAAATATATTCTATTACCGTCGTTGATAATAACGAAAAATATCATTCGTATATTATTATTTCAAGATCCAGAATGGTCAGAAGATTTTGGGGATTGGCAAAAAGAAACCCATATTAACTGCACCTATCGGGGCACTCCAGTATATAACAACGCATTGCCATACAACTGGCTCGACGCCGGTCTTCAGATAAGGGTCTTATTCCCTTTTGTTCTGAAAGCTTGGCACGAGAAACCTAAGGTACTATCTACTGAAAAAAAACAATACAGTGAAAAAATATCCGCTGGAGATGAAAAAAGAATCTCTGCAACCCACTTATGGTTTTTAACAGCTTTTGGAACAGTACTCGAATCGTACCCTCAGGTGCATGTACCAAACCCATTTGCATTTTTGGGTCCCATTTTAAAACAAATAACAAAAAAATTGAAAAAAGATTTGAAAAAATGTTTGAAAAAATGGGAGAATGAAGCAAAAGAAGAGTCTCGAATCCTGTTAAAAGAATTCAACGAAATAGAAATTGAAAAAAATTCACCAATCAGTACGAGTAATGCAACTATTAGTCCATCCACATCCACATCCACAGAAAGAAGGATAAAAATCACAGAAAGAAGGATAAATCGTTTAAATGCGAAAAGAAATCAAATCTTAAAAGAAATGGAAAAATTGAGAAAAGAAAGGGTTATAACTAATCCTACAACATTAGAATTACTCAAAAATAGTTGGAAAATATTCAAAAGAAGAAACGTTCGATTAATCCGTAAATCCTATTGTTTTTTCCAAATTTTCATGGAAAGGCTATACACGCATATCGATAACATGGATATCTTTAATATTAACTATATTATAGGATTGACTATTCAATATGTAGAACATTTCCTTACTTCGAGCATTGTACAACGTTCTCTTAATTTTATTAATAATTCTATTAAATTAACTCGTGATTTATTGGAATCAACAAAGAAATTTGTAAAAAAATTCATTTACACGAAAAAAAAAAATGAAGAATATATTGATAGAATAAATCAAAGTATAATTCCATTTATGTCGGTTGTAGACAAACAAAAACGTCGGAATAGGACGGATATGTATTCACAGAATTCTTGTGATGTATCTTCTTTGTCACAAGCCTATGTATTGTTTCAATTATCACAAATGCAAGTTTGTAATGGATATAAATATAGGTTAAGATCTATTTTTGAATCACCTGGAAAATCTTTTTTTCTTCCGAATGAAATAAAGGATTATTTTTTAAAAATACAAGGAGAAAGATTCAATTCCAAATTAAGCCATAAGAACCGTCCCGATTCTATAATGAATCAATGGACAAATTGGTTAAAGATTCATTATCAATATGCTTTACCTGAGAGCACATGGTCGAGATTAGCACCACAAAAGTGGAGGAATACAATCCATGAACATCGCGTGGCTCAAAATAAAGATTTACTTGACTATGATTCATCGGAAAAAACTCAATTAATTGTTTCCAAAAAACGAAAAGTAGACTTATTAGAAGAAGTAGACTTATTAGAACAAGTAGACTTATTAAAAAATAAAAAAAAAATAAAAAAACAATATGGATATGATCTTTTTGCCTATCAATATCTAAATTATGTAGATAAGAATCAACCTTCTATTTATAGATATACATCACCTAGTTATAACACACCTAAAAATATAAAAGAAGTATTTGATCTAATGGGCGATAGCTTTATCCAAAATTATATAGCGGAAGATGATGAAAATAAGCCGGATAGAAAGTATTTTCGTTGGAGAGAAAGAAGGATGGGAATGAATGAAAAAAGAAGGAGAAGGACCAAAATAAGAAGGATAGCAATGAATGGAAAAAGAAAAAAGAATTCCATAACGAATGACAAATTATTGACTCCGAGTTTTGGTTTTTTGTCAAAATCAAAAATAGATGCATATAAGAAGAATCCGTGGATCTTACCACTAAATTTCTTGTTTATGCCGTTTTATAGTCAGAAGAACATTACTGATCAACTGGAATTACAGTTAGAAAAGAACGAATACGCGATTCACAGCAATCTAAAATCATATCTCGAAAGGTATTATAAGCCCAAGCATCGTTATAATGCAAATAGCCCTAAATACAGGAAGGATATGGCTGCAGAACAGAATTTCTTAATAGATAGATATGTGGGTTATTATTTACGCTGTGCGGAGTTTACGTACTACGGCGACAGCTACGCGAACATTGTCGGCGTACTAAATCTCCTGAAGCAAACGAAACAACCAAAACAAATTTTGTTGTCTACTATAAGGAGGGGAGAACTAGATCTGGAAACTTTTGTGCGTATAGTCAGTGATGATCCTTGTTTTTTTTACAGCAGGGATATTGAGGAAGTGCAGGACAACCTAGTTTTTTGTTTAGAACCCATTCGTTGTTCTTACAAAAAAAACTACGAACAATCATTTCTATATCAAACCATAAGCGTATCATTGAAGCACAAACGCCAAATTATAAATAAAGATAAAAATCATTATGATTTACTTGTTCCTGAAAATATTTTCTCCCCTAGACGCCGTAGAGAATTGCGAATTCTAACTTGTTTGAACCATAGGAAGAATCGGAAGACGATGGATAGAAACACAATAACTGATAAAGAAAAAACGAATTCTTCTGAAGTTTTGACTAAAAAGAAAGATCTTGATAGCGATACAAAAAAACTAAGGAATTTAAAATTCTTTCTTTGGCCAAATTATCGATTCGAAGATTTAGCTTGTATGAACCGCTATTGGTTTGATACACATAATGGAAGCCGTTTCAGTATATTGAGAATACGTATGTATCCTCGCCTCGATTGAAAATCTAGATTTTTGTTCTATTTATCCTAATATTTCTCGTAACATATCTATCTGATATGTGAACAATATTTATAGATAAATAAAATAAACGTCCACACACATTGTGGGAGTCATACGAATTCAATTTCTCAATGATGTCTCCATAAATCCATCGAAAAATGAATAAAATCTATTGTCTTATTTTTGTCTTTAAAATACAAGACAATAGATTTTATTCATTTTATGAATCCATAAATATAGTATTTATTATCTATTTGAATTACATTCCTTAATAATGAATTAATTTGAAAAAAAAAAAAGAAATTCAGAATTGTTAAATAAATGAAGAGAAAATTTTTTATAAAAAATTAAAAATAAGTGTAATTACTATTACTGATCAATAAAAATATCTACCAAAAAGGAGGGGGGGGAAGCTTTCATTTTATGATCAAAAATCCAGTTATACCTGTTATTTCAAAAAAAAAAAAAGAAGAAGAAAACCCGGGATCGGTTGAATTTCAAGTATTCATCTTAACTAATAAGATACGAAGACTTACTTCACATTTTGAATTACATCCAAAGGACTATTTATCTCAAAGAGGTTTACGTATAATTCTGGGAAAACGACAACGACTATTGTCGTATTTGTCAAAGAAAAACAAAATACGTTATCAAAATTTAATAAATCGGTTGGGTATTCGGGATTCATTCACAAATTAGCTAATTTCAAGAATCATTTTCAATTATTCGATTTATTAGATACTGAATTTTGATTAACTTTTTTTTGAACGATTCATGGAAGAATGAATCGAGGAAAAACCTATGAATGTCCCAGCTACAAGAAAAGACCTCATGATAGTAAATATGGGGCCTCAACACCCATCGATGCATGGTGTTCTGCGACTTATTGTTACTCTGGATGGTGAAGATGTTATTGATTGTGAGCCAATATTGGGTTATTTACACAGAGGTATGGAAAAAATAGCGGAAAACCGAACAATTATACAATATCTGCCTTATGTAACACGTTGGGATTATTTAGCTACTATGTTCACAGAAGCAATAACTGTAAATGGACCGGAACAATTGGGAAATATTCAAGTACCTAAAAGAGCCAGCTATATAAGAGTAATTATGTTGGAGTTAAGTCGTATAGCTTCTCATCTACTATGGCTGGGACCTTTTATGGCAGATATTGGTGCACAAACCCCTTTTTTCTATATTTTTAGAGAAAGAGAATTAATATATGATCTATTCGAAGCTGCCACAGGTATGAGAATGATGCATAATTTTTTTCGTATTGGGGGAGTAGCGGCTGATCTACCTTATGGTTGGATCGATAAATGTTTGGATTTCTGCAATTATTTTTTAACAAGGGTTATTGAATATCAAAAACTTATTACGCGAAATCCAATTTTTTTAGAACGGGTTGAAGGAGTGGGTGTTGTTGGTAGAGAGGAAGTTATAAATTGGGGGTTATCAGGACCGATGCTTCGGGCTTCCGGAATACAATGGGATCTACGTGAAGTTGATAATTATGAGTGTTACGAGGAATTGGATTGGGAAGTTCAATGGCAAAAAGAAGGAGATTCATTAGCTCGTTATTTAGTTCGAATTGGTGAAATGGTGGAATCCATAAAAATAATTCAACAGGCTTTGGAAGGAATTCCAGGGGGGCCTTATGAAAATTTTGAAATTCGCTGCTTTGATAGAGAAAAGGAGCCAGAATGGAATGATTTTGAATATCGATTCATTGGTAAAAAACCGTCTCCTACTTTTGAATTGCCGAAACAAGAACTTTATGTGAGAATTGAGGCCCCCAAGGGAGAATTAGGAATTTTTCTAATAGGAGATCAGAATGGTTTTCCTTGGAGATGGAAAATTCGTCCACCCGGTTTTATCAATTTGCAAATTCTTCCTCAATTAGTTAAAAGAATGAAATTGGCTGATATTATGACAATACTAGGTAGCATAGATATCATTATGGGAGAAGTTGATCGTTGAAATGATAATTGATACAACGGAAGTCCAAGATATAAACTCCTTTTCCGGATTGGAATCTTTCAAAGAGGTCTATGGAATTCTATGGATACTTTTACCAATTTTGATTCTTGTCTTGGGAATTACAATAAGTGTACTAGCAATTGTATGGTTAGAAAGAGAAATATCTGCAGGGGTACAACAGCGTATTGGACCTGAATATGCTGGTCCTTTTGGAATGCTTCAAGCTCTAGCAGACGGAACAAAACTACTATTCAAAGAGAATCTTATTCCATCTAGGGGAGATATTCATTTATTCAGTATTGGACCATCCATATCAGTCATATCCATTCTAATAAGTTATTCAGTAATTCCGTTTGGCTATAATTTTGTTTTATCTGATTTCAATATGGGTGTTTTTTTATGGATTGCTATTTCGAGTATTGCTCCCATTGGACTTCTTATGTCAGGATATGGCTCAAATAATAAATATTCCTTTTTGGGTGGTCTACGAGCTGCTGCTCAATCGATTAGTTATGAAATACCATTAACTCTATGTGTCTTATCAATATCTCTACGTGCGATTCGTTGAAACCGAAAAAGCTATTCGATGCTATTCTATTGCTATACTCCTCTCTTTATAGTACTATATTTCTATATAGTACTATAATTTCTGTATAGTACTATATAGCGAATAAATTGAATAGAAACCTTCATTATCTTTATTTTCTTTTTCAAAATTCTGATTGAAGAACTAAATTAGATAGTTATATGAGTGAAATAAAACAGCTTATATTGAATCTAATTTCAGAATACTAGATTCCTGCTAGTTAATAGATAGTATGATGATTTTATAAGGGCAGTCAAAATATTGAGTCTCATTTTCTATGTATAAGAATGAAATAAAATTATAAACAGAAGAGGACATTTAACCCAAGATTGGATAATTTGTCATCCTGTTTTGAAGCGGTCTCAAAAGACCAACCTTATTGAGTTTTAGTTACCATTTTTATGAATTATCATAGATATATAAAAATAAATAAGGGGGGTTAATAAAAAAGACTGGATGGTTAGAAACACCAAGATACACAAAGGATTAGTAACACAGATTTTGTAAATTATCCAAAAGAAAATTTACGCAGAATATAAAAAGAATACTAATTGGGGGCTTTAAGTTGGTAGAAAAAAGAAAGCAGTACTCCCCACAACTCCGATCCAGAGTATGCTTCCATTCAATCACTAAATAAATTACTATCAGGAACGAAAAAATCCTTTCCAATTTTTGGAGGTCCCTTTTTCATTTCATAGCACAAAAAAGAAGAATAGGAACGAAAAAAAAATAAGAAATCAAAAACGAAAAATAGATTTCTCTTTCGTTTTTGATTTCTTATATCCATATTCATGGAGATAAAATTCACATCATAATTAAGAAACGGATGTGTAATTATTTTTCGTCATTCAAAATCATGAGGGTTATTGAGAATTATAAAAGAGTATTTTATTGAAGAATTCAGTTATTACTCAACAAATTTGTATTTTCTTAGGGATGAGATCAATTCAGAAGTGCTTTAATTGGATCTTTTATGAAAATCGATTTCTCTTTCTTATTTCTAGAACAGACAGAATTGAATTGGTCTAATTCAGAACCGTTCGATAGATTTTAATCTTCTATATCTTAGGGATATATCAAGAGATAAATAATCGACCCGGTCCTTAGATTTACTTAAGGCTTTCCAGGAGCCGTATGAGGTGAAAATCTCATGTACGGTTCTGTAATAGAGATGGGAACAGGAATGTTATCACCGACTAGGATTATCTAACAGTTTAAGTACAATTGATATAGTTGATGCGCAATCAAAATATGGTTTTTGGGGTTGGAATTTGTGGCGTCAACCTATGGGTTTCATCGTTTTTATAATTTCTTCGCTAGCAGAATGTGAAAGATTACCTTTTGATTTACCAGAAGCAGAAGAAGAATTAGTAGCTGGTTATCAAACAGAATATTCAGGTATTCGATTTGGTTTATTTTACGTTGCTTCCTATTTAAACCTTTTCATTTCTTCATTATTTGTAACAGTTCTTTACTTGGGCGGTTCCAATATTTCTATTCCATACATATTTGTTTCTGAATTTTTTGAAATAAATAAAACATACGGAGTTTTTGGAACTACAATTGATCTCTTTATTACATTAGCTAAAAGCTATTTTTTCTTATTCGTTTCTATCATAACAAGATGGTCTTTGCCTAGGCTAAGAATGGATCAATTATTAAATCTTGGATGGAAATTTCTTTTACCGATTTCTCTCGGTAATCTATTATTAACAACTTCATCTCAATTGTTTTCGCTGTAAAAGATGTTCTATATTCATTACTTGTCTCAAATAAGAGAAAGAAATCAAAAAAAACTATACTATTCATAGATATTTACAATATGTTCCTTATGGTAACTGGGTTCATGAATTATGGTCAACAAACAGTACGAGCTGCAAGGTACATTGGTCAAAGTTTCATGATTATCTTATCTCACGCAAATCGTTTACCTGTAACTATTCAATATCCTTATGAAAAATTAATCACATCAGAACGTTTCCGCGGTCGAATCCATTTTGAATTTGATAAATGCATTGCTTGTGAAGTATGTGTTCGTGTATGTCCTATAGATTTACCCGTTGTTGATTGGAAAATGGAAACGGATATTCGAAAGAAACGATTGCTAAATTACAGTATTGATTTCGGAATCTGTATTTTTTGTGGTAACTGTATTGAGTATTGTCCAACAAATTGTTTATCAATGACTGAAGAATATGAACTTTCAACTTATGATCGTCATGAATTGAATTATAATCAAATTGCTTTGGGCCGTTTACCAATGTCAATAATTGATGATTATACAATTCGAACAATTCAAATCAAAAAAGACAATTTATTATAATTCAATAAAATACAACTTAAAAAAAAAACACACACAAATATTCTATATATTTCTATAGATAGAATAGATATAAATAGAATAATCTAAATCAAATATTTTAAATGTATAAAAAATGAATAATATAGTAAATATCATATTAGTAGAAATATTCTATAATTATTAGAGAACTATATTCTTCAATAGAATATATTAATATATTCTCGAAATTGAAAATATTTTGGAATTTCAATAAGATTTTCAATGGTTATATATGTTCTATCTACCTTTATACTTGAGTTTTCATATCGTTTCAAACTACTCTTTTGTATAAAGAGTGGAATGACATTGATTATATAACCATAACTATATCAATTTAAACTACTTAGGTTTTTCAATGCAAAGAAAAATTGAAATATATAAATTTTTTTTCCTGGTCATATCAATAAGGTCATGAAATTTCGATTTCGTTGTCTTTTTTTTTACATATAATGGATTTGCCTGAAACGCTGCACGATTTTCTTTTAGTCTTTCTGGGATCGGGTCTTCTATTAGGAAGTTTAGGAGTAGTATTACTTACCAACCCCATTTTTTCTGCTTTTTCGTTGGGACTGGTTCTTGTTTGTATATCTTTATTATATATTTTAGCAAACTCGCATTTTGTAGCTGCATCACAGCTACTTATTTACGTGGGAGCTATTAACATTTTAATCATATTTGCTGTGATGTTCATGAATAGTTCCGAATATTACCAAGATTTGAATCTTTGGACCGTAGGGGATGGAATTACTTTGATAGTTTGTACAAGTATTTTTGTTTCATTAATCACTATTATTTCCGATACATCATGGTACGGAATTATTTGGACTACAAGACCAAATCAGATTATTGAGCAAGATTTGATAAGTACTAGTCAACAAATTGGAATTCATTTATCAACAGATTTTTTTCTTCCATTTGAACTAATTTCCATAATTCTTTTAGTTTCTTTGATAGGTGCAATTGTCGTAGCTCGCCAGTAAGAAATCTTTAGAGAACTAGTAATAGAAATCAAGATTCTTTTTTTTTTCAATTTTCTCACATTTATTTCTGTCGAATTCTATGTGAAGTGAAAGAGTTTTTTTTTATGTAGAAATTCTTTTTTTTTTTATTGCCGATATATTCTTTTGTTAATGAATCCAAATTTATAAGGAGTTGGTCAATGATGCTCGAACATGTACTTGTTTTGAGTGCCTATTTATTTTCTATTGGTATCTATGGATTGATCACGAGCCGAAATATGGTTAGAGCCCTTATGTGTCTTGAACTTATACTGAATGCAGTTAATATAAATCTAGTAACTTTTTCTGATTTTTTTGATAATCGCCAATTAAAAGGAAATATTTTTTCAATTTTTGTTATAGCTATTGCAGCCGCTGAAGCGGCTATCGGACTGGCTATTGTTTCCTCAATTGCTCGTAACAGAAAATCAACCCGTATCAATCAATCGAATTTGTTGAATAAATAGCATTAATCCTATAATAATAAAGTAGAATTTCAAATAGTGTAATATGAATCTAATCAATTCATTTGAGTATTTATTCGACACAACTTATGATCATATCATGTTTACATTGCCTAAATCATAAGAAATGAAAGTATCCTGGTCCTCTTCGATTCCCTCTTGTAAATTTATCTAGACGCCTTTTTTTATTAACAGTTAACAATATTATCACAAATCATTGATTCATCTGGTATATAAATATACGATTCATTTACGAGTTTACTAGATCGATAATTTGCATTTTTGAACATCCAAAATTACTATAGATAATGTCACATTCAGTAAAGATTTATGATACATGTATAGGATGTACTCAATGTGTCCGAGCCTGTCCCACAGATGTATTAGAAATGATACCTTGGGGTGGATGTAAAGCTAAGCAAATAGCTTCTGCCCCAAGAACAGAGGACTGTGTTGGTTGTAAGAGGTGTGAGTCCGCTTGTCCGACGGATTTCTTAAGTGTTCGAGTTTATTTATGGCATGAAACAACTCGAAGTATGGGTCTCGCTTATTGATTCGTTTCAAAAAACACCACACGAATACGTTTTTTACTGGCAAAAACTCGTGTTCAAAATAAAAAAGAAAAAAATTCTATTTTATTTTGAGCATGGGCTTTTCTGGCCCAAGTGTATCTTATTTTTATCACGAATTTTTTTCCTTGGTTAACAATAGTTGTTGTTTTCCCAATAGCCGCAGGTTCCTTAATTTTCTTATTTCCTCATAGGGGAAATAAGGTAATTAGGTGGTATAGCATTTGTATATGCTTAATCGATCTCCTTCTAACAACCTATGCATTTTGTTATCATTTCCAATTGGATGATCCACTAATTCAACTGACGGAGAATTATAAATGGATCCATTTTTTTGATTTTTACTGGAGATTAGGAATAGATGGACTCTCCATAGGACCTATTTTACTGACAGGATTGATAACTACTTTAGCCACTTTAGCAGCTCAGCCGGTTACTCGAAAATACCAATTATTTTATTTCCTGATGTTAGCAATGTATAGCGGTCAAATAGGACCATTTTCTTCTCGAGACATTTTACTTTTTTTCATCATGTGGGAATTGGAATTAATTCCCGTTTATCTACTTTTATCCATGTGGGGGGGAAAGAAACGTTTGTATTCAGCTACAAAGTTTATTTTGTACACTGCAGGAGCTTCTGTTTTTTTATTAATGGGAATTCTGGGTATTGGTTTATATGGCTCTAATGAACCAACATTTAATTTTGAAACATTAATTAATCAATCATATCCCGTGGCACTAGAAATAATATTCTATACGGCATTTCTTATTGCTTTTGCTGTCAAATCGCCGATTATACCCTTACATACATGGTTACCAGATACCCACGGAGAGGCGCATTACAGCACTTGTATGCTTTTAGCCGGAATCTTATTAAAAATGGGAGCATATGGGTTGGTTCGAATTAATATGGAATTTTTTTCCCACGCTCATTCCATATTTTGCCCCTGGTTAATGATATTAGGTTGTATTCAAATAATCTATGCCGCTGCAACATCTTTTGGTCAACGGAATCTAAAAAAAAGAATCGCTTATTCTTCCGTATCTCATATGGGTTTTATAATTATAGGAATTGGTTCTATAAGTGATACTGGTCTCAACGGGGCCATTTTACAAATAATATCTCATGGATTTATTGGCGCTGCCCTTTTTTTCTTGGCAGGAACTAGTTATGATAGACTGCGTCTTCTTTATCTTGACGAAATGGGCGGAATGGCTATCCCAATGCCAAAAATATTCACTATTTTCACTATCTTATCAATGGCTTCTCTTGCATTGCCTGGCATGAGCGGTTTTGTTGCAGAATTGATAGTTTTTTTTGGAATAATTACTAGTCAAAAATATCTTTTCATGATGAAAATACTAATTACTTTTGTAACAGCAATTGGAATGATATTAACTCCTATTTATTTATTATCTATCTTACGGCAAATGTTCTATGGATACAAGTTTTTTAATACATCAAACTCTTCTTTTTTTGATTCTGGGCCCAGAGAATTATTTATTTCTATTTCTATCCTTATACCCATAATAGGTATTGGTATTTATCCAGATTTCATTTTCTCATTTTCGGTTGACAAGGTTGAAGCTATTCTATCTCATTTTTGATGGATGATTTTTGTGAATAAATGAATCAAAAAGATACAAAAAAATATTTTCCCGTTAGATTCATTTAAAAAATTGAAATTAGAATCGAATATGTTTGTTGTTTGTGAGAACCCCTTGAATCATTACATTACTTGATTGAAAGGGTTCTCGACGATTTATGGAAAGTATATATTTATATGCTTTCCATATTTTTCTTTATCAGGTTCTTTGAGTCAATTAGATGTAAATGAACCATAACTATGTAGTCCTATTCCTAATAGATTGATCCCCAAATAACATATCCAAATTATAAGAAATCCTATCGAGGCCACTATTGAAGAATTTACACCCTCTAATTTTTTATTTTTTCTAGTATGTAAATAAATCGCGAATATGGTCCAAGTAATAAAGGCCCAAGTTTCCTTTGGATCCCAATTCCAATAGGAACCCCATGCCTCGTTAGCCCATACTGCTCCTGAAAGAATACCTACCGTTAAAAAGAGAAAACCCATACTAATAATACGATAACCCCAACGATCCAATTGTTGAATAAATTGAGACCTATAATAATTTCTAGAAGAAGAAAAATAAGTTTTTCGTAAAACATTGTTTCTTTCATTCCTATTCATGTATTTGATTTCAACAAAATCAACTGATTTTTTTAAAGAATCAAAATTCTTGGTAAAAGAAAGAATTTGGATGACTTCTTGAAACGTAATGACTAAAATAGCCACTGATAATAATGATCCACATAAAAGAGCTGCATAGCCCAGTATCATCATACTTACGTGCATCATTAGCCAATGGGATTGTAGAGCGGGTACTAATATTACGGATTGATGCAGTTTGGTTAAAAGACCCGAAGTCGCAAAGGCTTGGGTAAAAATAACACTTGGTGCAATTATTGTACTTAAAAGGTTTTTCTCCTTTTTAAAAAAAAGAACCATATGAAAAATTGAAAAACCCCATGAAAGAAAGATTAGGGATTCATATAAATCACTAAATGGTAAATGTCCCGAAAAAAACCAACGAGTAATTAACAATCCCGTTACACAGAAAAAAGTTATTATCATGGCTTTTTTGGACAAATCATATAATCCTACAATTTCATTGACTAATAAGGTTATCAAATGAATTGAAATAACAATTGATATAAGGGAAAACGATATATGAGTTAATATATGCTCTAAAGTTGATAATATCATATATATCATGAAAATAAAAATATCTATAATGAAAATAAAAAAGGTATGAATACTCGGAATAGAAATAGGGAATTCATTATAGGAC
>CAWUDS030002664.1:42500-59009 GCA_963859935.3 Lathyrus sativus | reverse complement strand
CGCTTTTGCTACTGAGAAAGCGAACGCGCGAAGGTTCAAGACTTAGCCGAGCGTTAGCGAAGCTAGATTCTCATAGCGAGGCGCTACTACAGCGCTTCGCTAACTCGAAGCGCCGTAGTAGCGCCGAAGCCCTATGTGCTATAATGCTGAGCCAAGGACGCTCCGCCTTATCTATATAAGCAGTCAACTGAGTTCTGAACGAATTAGCTCCTTGGTAATGGCTCAATCTATAGATAGAAAGCCCTATGATGGGAAACTATCACGTTAGGTTTGGAGAGAGATCGGACCTATTAGATTAACGAATAGGGAGAGCAGATGCAAGCTTTTTCTTTCAATAGCCGGCCAAATGACTACAGGATCATCGGTCTACTCTACCTCAATTCACCATTTCGAACTTTATACAGAAGGTTTTTCCGTACCAGCTCCTTCTACCTATACCTCAGTTGAAGCACCTAAAGGAGAATTTGGTGTCTTTCTGGTCAGTAATGGAAGCAATCGTCCCTACCGTCGTAAAATAAGAGCACCTGGCTCTGCCCATTCACAAGGACTCGATTCTATGTCCAAACATCACATGCCAGCAGATGTGGTCACCATCATAGGTACTCAAGATATTGTGTCTGGAGAGGTGGATAGATAGGACTGCTAGTTGCTCGATCAGGACCCTAGCTTTATTGCGAGCCAAAAACCTTGATGGATTCCCCTTCCTCTTCTATCCTCAGTACTAGAGAGAAACGAATTCCATACGCCCGATCGAAGCTTTTTTTTTCTGTTGTTGGTGTTGGAATTTCATGAACGCGGAGCCAAAACGCGAACGAGTTCAGTCGAACAGCGTGCGTATATAGTAATTTGAAGTTGGAAGAGCCTGGTGTTTCCTGACGTACTGGAGGGAGTTATAATATAACATTTGAATTTCTAAAAAATTAATTTCCAATTTCCAATATGTTGGAAACAATAGCGCATTGGGTCAGATTTTTTACAGAGAACAACAAGGTGTTTTATTTTTTTGTGGTTCTCCTTTGTATCCAAGGGCTCTTCCTCATCTATCTTATTCTAGCCTTGTTTATCCATCGAAAGGATTGCTATATCTATGGGGGTTGATGTTATATTCCAATATTCTTGGGGAGGAGTTGAACTCAAGATCAGTCACCCGACTGACCGTTCTAAGATACCTCCTACTCAGGGAAACCAGCCCCCGTCCCCGCCTTTAGGAGATTGAGCAGGTAAAGTGAACCTGTACCCCGGACGTACTCATGGGCAGCGTGAGGAACCGGGTTTAAAATAAAAAGTTACGATCAGAAGTCAATTTGAAGTCCATGTAGGTGCGGGCCAGACCGGTGTCCATCCCGACCACGGGATGTTGGGCTTCAACTTCCCTTTGGCCTTTAGTATAGAAAAAAGGTGCTTGAATTGAAAGCTTCGTACTACGGACTAACTTAGCAATGAATTTCTCATCCAAGGGGTCAAGCCCTTACATAATAGTCAGTGGGAAATCGGTAGCCTTTTCTTCAACTCTGAAGAAATGAGTAATGCTTCCTGCGAAAGAAGAGGATCACTTGCTTACATACGTGATTATGCAGCTGGCCCATTAGTGGGTTCAATTCCTGCTTGCCTTTCATTTTGAATTGAAAGAGTAGTCTCGAGCCGCGCTCTTCTGCCATGCGAAGGGAAGATCGGATTGAACGGCTAGCGAACTCCGGCAAGAAAACGACGAAATAGCTCATAGCCCGGGTTACTTATCTTACTTATTATTTATGGGATCCCCCTTGGCCCCCTTTGGTCTGAAATAGCCGTACGCACTCTGGAGGTAGAGCCCAAGAATCCTATCTTTTTTGTTGAGTGGAAGTAGGAATGGAGTGGCTCATGCCAGACCGGAGAGATCATACTTATCGGCTAGCTCAATCGCAAATCGGGCATCCCCATGATATATTCAGCCAGCTTGTTAGCTCAGCCTCTTGCAGACCCTCGGGACTCGACATTCTTATAGGATTCCATTTCGTCTCCACAAGTTAGCCTGTCTGCCTGCAAGGCCCAATCGAAGCAGATTGTCCCCGACCTTAAGGGTTCCGGATAGCGCCCCTTCACTTGTAGTTTCGCTACTCTAGGACATCAACACCAACTCAGGCTCCAGCCCTAACTTCAGCTTTAGATGAAACTTATAATTAGGCTTCAGCTCCAGCTCTAGCTTAGGCTTAAAGCATAGAATTAGGCACCAGCCTCGGCCTAGGCATCGGCTTCCTTCTTCGTAGTCTTCTTCTTCCCTCGGATTCGGCATAGCCTTCTTCAGATTATTCATCCTTGTCTTCGTCTCTGTCTACCAGATCGGATCCAATAAAAGCTGTTCGTCCCCCTTCTCGACGTTCCCGGAGGGTGGCTCTTCACTTGGTGTTCACTATTCTAGGGTCTTGGCACTAACAATGGCACAGACTTTCACTTCGACTTAGTCCTCAGCTCGTGAATCTGGCTATCTAAATATATCCGGATTCCTTTCTGATGCGCCTTATGTTTCCAAAAGGTAAGACTTTCCCCTTCCTTTCTAGGTACGTGGGTGTTAGCCTGCCGGATATAACTCAATCGATGCGGTTCGTCCCCTTCCTCCAGCCAGCCCTTCCAGCGCTTCTGGATGACCCTTCGTACCCGTATTCAGAATTATACCTCCGCGGATCTCCCCTCCTTCTCCGAAAGCTTTACGAATCAGACAGGGCAATTCCTGACTTTCACTTCAGAATCTGGTACTTCACCTGGGGTTAGGCTTTTCAACTGGGCCAAGGGGAGAATGAAAACTTGAACTTCGGAAGGAGGAATGGCAAGTAGAGTTCCCACTGCAGCAGTTTCCGAATCAGGGATGTTAAATTACTTTTGTCTCAGAATTAGACCCATTTGTTACCCTTTTTGGAATAGTTGGGGCAGAAATGTAATAAATAATAGGCTGCTCGATCTGCTGTTCCGGCAAGCAGCCCTTTCGCTCGTTCCCTTGGGGCTTTTGGGGGCCAACCTGTTCCATATGAGCAGCAGGAGCATAAGCCCCCCGTGTTCGCAAACTCTCATGTAAGGGACCTACTTTCCTTCACACTATACCTTCCGGAGTGCTTATGGAATATCCTGTTGAGTGGGTTTGATGCTAATAAAACAGGAAGGAGCCCAGCAGCTCCCCTTTTTCGGGATAAAGTAACGAAATATGGTAGGAATAGATCTATATATGTATAAAAAAGAAGTGAAAACGAAAGAGTTGGTGTCGCACGTACTGATAACTCTATCCCGCGCTGAAAGCGAGAGGGACGGACGAAACTATGCTTCACCCACTTTAGTCTTTAGTGGTTGAACAGCTGAAAGCTAACTTCAACTTATCTTTCTGATTGACTGCTGTTTCCATGCTTGTTTTTGAGACCGGGGCTGCTATTCTTATATTTGATATTCGAGTTACCCTGTGCGCTAGTTGACTATCCAATATTGGCCGACCGACGGATGGGCTCCCTTAAGGGCGGAGCTCACCAACTGGGTGGCGTGGAAGGGGGATATTTAGCTATGTGCGGGTAGAGCTGCTCCTGCTCAGTTGCCACTGGATATCCACATTTATCCCCTAGAGCTGCTGTTCATTCCTCCCCCCATCGGTTGAGTGTTTTCATTCCCCCGGGCCTTATTGGAAAGTCGGGGCTTCCCCTCCTTTTTCCGAGGAAACTACCCTTGCCATAGCTACCCCCAGCCAAAAGGCGGCCATAGATAGGCTTTTGGCCCTAAAGCTACGGTTAAGGCCCCAGCCAATTCTGAATCTGAATAAAAAAACAGTTGAACTAGAGTTTTCCCCTACTTGTATGAGTGGGGCTCGCGCTATAAATTTAAGTAATTAATTGGCCAACCGCACCTAAGATGACTGAGAACAGGAACTACCCGATCAAAGAGTCTTCCTTCTGCGCCTGGGCCTTCCCTTAAGATGAGAACAAGAGGGGTGAGCTTCACCTGAAATCATTTCCTAGGATTGAGGTTGATTGGCTTGTTCAAGGCAAGGCTCGACGTAGTTGAGTTGTTATGGGGAATCTCCTATCTAAGATTGAGGCTAAGCTCCTGTTCTGGCTCGGTCTTTAACCCATTTAAGGTTAGCTTTGGTATTTAGCCATTGAGGAGAGAGGGGTATATTAGAATTTTCGGTTTAGTGAGAATAGCTCTAGTCTGAGAGCTTAAGCGAAAAGTTAAGAGTATGGGCGGGCAAGTTTAGGCAAAACTCAATATCACATTAGGAAGTGCAGTAGTTAGCGGGCTCCTTTCACTTTTATGTTGATGGATAGGCGGACTTCACTCCCATTGATAGCATGGGATATGATCACAAGAGCTGATTCAATCGGGTTCACATCATCGGGTATGATCACTGCTAGCAATCCAGTTAGTTAGGTCTCTCTTATACAGTCTTAGAGAATATCTAATCTGATCAGATAACGGAATTCAATTAAACCCGTTGAACTGTTCTCTTAGAGAAGTTCATATTCATCTATCCCGCTGACTGGCTTATAGATTAGAGGTTGACTCAGGAGCTTCCTAGTATAATGTCTACTAGGATAGATTACTCATATAGCGCGTCTTCCTATAACGAGCTTAAAAAGATCCCAGGTTACTCCTAAAAACAAGGCTTAGGAGGGTTGCTGACTACTAAAGGGTAGCTTGCTTACGCACCTGGGATTTTAGGATTAGCTGGTGACTCTAGAAAGGGTTTAATAAATAGAGGCTGACTTGCTCGCAAAAGGGTACAACGCTGGTAGGCTATATAGGGATTGACGGATACAAAGGTTGGATAAGGTTAGCTTACTCCTCTCCTACTCTAGCATTTGGATACAGAGAACGACTATCCCGCTGGATCTTCTGTTGATGCTTAAAGGCTGGGCTATAGGCGGACTACATAACCTTACGAGTGATTAGCTTAAACTTGGGACTGATAGCCATACTCTAAAAGCTTGCACCAGGTCTCTCACTATACCCCGGGATTCTCTAGCTCTTGCACGCTGACTTTATCCTATGGTCTCTCTCGGGGCAAGGTAAGCTTTCTCTTATTGCACGCCTACCTTTCTTTGTAAGGGGTTTTGGGATGAGGATAATTAGTTTGTAATTAGCACTAAGGCAGTGGAAGCAGAATCCGTTGATGAATGCTTATATATAAAAAAATAAAGTAAAAACTAGGATAAGGTTTTGTAGAATAGGTAGGGCACGGCTCTTCTCTCAAATAATCCTATCATCTATGTCTTCGTCCGAGTGGATTTCCCATGGTATGAAAAGTCGGGAATATCTATATTTACATAAAAGAATTTGTGGACGGATGCCCTTGATCAGGAAGTCGAACATATGCCCGTATAGGTAAAATACAATACGTCGATCATACTAAAATACAGGACGGACTAGAAGGGACCTAAGCAGTCCTTGATTGGGAGATTTCATCCCTTCAATAGCAGCCCTTGTACTGATTTTAAGCTCTTCACTGGCGCCTTTGTATGTCTCAACTTGACCTCTTATTGCCGGTTATAGGCTTGGTTGTCGGGCCGGCAGTTCAAAAATGTTTCGGATACAGCCCCAACATGTCTTTCGTCTAATCGGGAGAAAAAAGGAAAAAGGCGTTATTGCTGTGCTTCCCTTCCCAGTCACCATTCCGACAGGGAATGAAGCGAGGTAGATCTAAGAAGCTTGAAACTAGGCAGCAAAATAAGGAAGAGTGGCTTACCGCAGGCTTTTCAAAACAAATACTTAAAGAGATATCGGCTAAACGAAAAGGGATTTGTGCTTTCCTCTTAAAGTAGGGGTTGGACCAAGAAGATAGGTCACAAGTGGCCTTACTCTCTTTGTTTCGGAATGAGGATGGGAAGGCCTTCCACTCCAATAAATGATAGGACAGCTTTTGGTGCCCTACTCTCGCGGAACGGAAGGAAAGCCACAGAATAAAGTTTGCTACTAGAAAGGAAAGAAAGAGAGGGAGACAGAGAAGGGATCCTAACGCATTCCCATAGTGATATTCACCTAGAGACAAGACTATGTCACAAGATAAGACAATAAAATAATACAAAAAATAAGATAGTCTGATAGATAGGAGAAAGAGAGGAGTCTAGAGCAACTACAGGAAACTATTAGACGTTACGCTCCTACCTATAGATAGGAGGAACTTCCCTGACTCTCTGTCTCTGCATCCTGACCGCTTCTTGCTATGGGACTAACGGGAGTGCCCGCATCTTGCTGTGAACTAGAATCTCCTACTCACATTTTTAGATTCCTCCGTGCTTATCCCCTAATGTGTCGTCCTCCATGAATGTGGCACCTGTCTTGAAGAGGGTGATGAAAAACCATTAAATTAAGGCTCTCACCGGAGCCCAGGGGCAACACTTACATAAGCCACTGTCAACCACTGTAATAAGAGCAATGGGATACACGACAACGAGCGAATCTCTTTCCCACCCGAAGCTTTAACTGAACCTCTATACCCGACAGAGGAATGACAGCGGGAATGGACCTTAGCAACCCCCTTCTCCTTCCATTGCAAATACTTAGATAGATGGAAATGGTTCCCTTCCTTGAGCAGGAATGCATGAGTTGTTAATCCGTATATGAGTCCCCTCACTTCCTCATGTAAGTCAATGTTTCCCCCTCTAGGAGGAGAAATATCTTTATCATAACTTCGCAAGCCTACCTGACATTCCCTTCTATCATTCGTTCCTGGATAGCTGTGGTGTTCCAAGAGACATATGGAAGATTTCGAAGCCTGCTCTGTGATGGGAGGTGAGGCTGTTCAAGGAAGTATCCTTGGGGAAGGCCGGGCAGTCAAGCGGGCTTAGGAGAGATTGAGATTCTATTCTTCGGGAAGGGAAGGGAAGTTGTTACGAAAGGTTCTCAGTCTTTCGACTTCCTCATCCATATGAGGACCGGTTTTTTTTGTTCTGGCTTGTAGCTTGATAAAGGGCGGATGGAAGGATAGCTGGAAATTTAATTCCACTTAGAATTATAAGGAAAAAAGTCTCAGTATCTAATGAACCGAACGCTTCAGCCGTGGAACAAAGTAACTGCTGGACCAATGTGTTTGTGCCAAATCAAAAGGCAATGACAATTGTCTCAGGAGCAATCCCTTTCAGTTCCAATTCCGAGCTTGCACAGGGTATATCCCACTTAAGGGAATGGGGGGCAAGAAAGAATAGATTAGAAGCCCCTTGAAGTTTCCTTTATCTATCCTTTATTTGTGAATCCCAAGTGGGAGTCAAATAGGAGAATATGAGAACACTTGAGAGTCTTTCTATTACTTCCTTGCTTACCTGGCTCACTTCGCAACAAAGAGAAGTAGTTTATTTGCTTGCTTAGCTCGAAGATGCCAACTTCGTTCACTTACGTCTCTCGTTTACTTGTTAGCTAGCCCTATTCCTCACCTTTGCTTTGAGGGTATCTAAATATAAAGTGGTGTGCTCGTTAGAGGATGCTTTTTGAGTTAGCTAAGCGACTACCTTAGTTGAAGGTGGGAGAGCAGCAAAGTCTCTTATCTTCCCAAAGAAGGCAGAAATCGAGATGTGAGAAAAAGAATAGCTATTCACTCTCCAAAGCCCTAATAATTCTTTCTAGCAGATGTGAAGAGAGGATTGTTGACAATTCAATAAGCACTGCAATAACCTCTGACGGAATGATCTCGGTGTTCTCGCTATGTCGTCAATCTCAGTATACGGAAATGGTCTGACCAAGAGGCATCGATCTGGAGTGGGTCTTGCATTGCCGGATGACAGGAGCCCTTCACCTCCACTCTTCAATTATATCCATACCAGGTGAACACAGATGATCGACCTTCAGTGCCTGGTCAACCATTAAAGAAGAGAAGAGGAGCGGAACAATGAGAAGGAGTTCGTAGCCCTCCAACCAGAACTAATCAACCCGCCTCTTCAACATCTCCATTTCCCATTCCATCTCTGGGATCCAATGCTTCTTCACCGGGCCCGCCCGATCCCATTCCAATGCCTAGCCCGAAAGCATGGAATCACCATCATTCTCCATATGACCCGATAGCAACACCAGGATCCCAATCCTAGTATTTCCTCTCTCCTGGCAAAGAAAGGAGGGGAGAACCCCGGTATCTATCTACTGGTCACCCAAATGAAAGCTCCTGCCCTCAAATGCTTCCCAACGAGAGAAGCTAAGGGAGCGCCGTTAAGGCCGGTTGTCCAATCAACGGAAATGGGAGTCAGTGACCTAATGGAGGTACTGAGCCCAAAGCTGGATCTAATGTCTTCTGTTCCAGGATCAAATGCTTGGGAGGCAGCCTCTGCATCTGCATTTCCATTCCCAGGGAGCTCAAAGCAATCAAGTGAATCCTTGCCGACCAATCCCTAGCGCCCAAGCAACGGCAGCTAATAACCTTTATTCGAGACCATTAGTAGGTAGCACGTCGAGGTTCCAAGCCGAACCAAAGCAATCTATTTATCCGAACCAACTAGCGATCAAATACCAGCCAAGGATTCCACTCTCTCTCCACCTGAATCGACGGTTTAAATATCTTAGTAAGATATATCGGTTCAGCCAGCTAGCTGCATGCCGTATCGGGAAGCGCTGATTCATTCCCCCGATTGTGGAATTTCGACATGTTTGTGGTGAACGAGGAGCGGACCTACGTCTAGAAGAGAATACCGGCTAGGGTGTGAGCACTTTTATACTACGGAAATAACAGGCATACCAACTTGATCGTTACCGGTCATCAATTCAACCTCTCGTACGAGTAGGAGTGCTTGGTCTTCTACTTGAGCGATGGGCTAGAAGCCCGAGCGATACCTTATATATATAATTATAATAATCTAGAATGAAAAAATCCCGGGGTATGTATGGATCCGTGATCCTAATATGAATGGAGGAAGTGCGCCTAATAGGTAGGAATGGCAGGGTTAACAGCAATGGCTGGTTAAAGAGTCTTTGATGCAAAAAAAGTGCTTCTCATCTCCTTATTTTGAATTCCATTCTTCTTCATTTCCCACCCTAGCTTTATTGCGAGCCAAAAACCTTGATGGATTCCCCTTTCTTTTCAATGCAAGCTTTCTCCGTGCTTACCCGATCAGCTCATTCAGGACAGTTGCTGATAGCTTCTCTTCTGGCGCTATCACACTCATTATTCTATTCTAGTAGTAGATAGTCAAGTGGCCGGCCATTCGGCTCCTAGCCTCTTTGCCCCTTTCTATACCTAAGCTCTTCACCCGCTTCGTCCGTTGCTAGTCTGACCCCTTCCTTTGATCCGAAGGGACTGCCCTTTGGTTTGGTACGCTACTCTGTTATGATTATGATAGAGTCTTCGCTTAGCGACGAGAATCACTAATCTCGGCCTTGCGGGATAGAATAGATAATCAAGGCTATTGCCCCTTCTTTCAACTCCAGTTGCTTTCGGCGCCTGTTCTATTGGCCTGTTAGGAATAAAAACCTCTTTCTTTGGCTTTGCCTCTTGTCGAGGCTCTTTCTTCTTTCTGTGACTTGGCCCGTGCGTGAAGGTCTGTGTCCGTTCTTGTCCCTTCCCGTGGTACTGGCTAATCCAGGAGATCTGGTTCTAGAACCGGGTGCGGGTGAATAACTCATCTAAGTATGACCGTTCTGTCTGCCCACCCCTTCTTCCATTCCATAAAGTCAGGGCGTAGGAAGAAGATCATGTTCTCGCTTCCCTTATCTGTTTGGCCTGGAGGCGTATCTCCCGATGGTCGACTGAAGGCTTATTACCGATTAGCCTTTTTGCTACTAAAGATACTTATGGAACTCAGGCTGACTTGTTTGCTTTGCTCTACGCTGGGAAGACGACGGTGCGATTTCATCTGTTGGAGGCGTAACCGCAGCAGTTAGGTCTACTCTAAAGGTCGTTCCGTTCTCCTCGGATGAGAATCGGTAGCTGTTAGAATAGTGGTAGCGGTGTTACTTTCTTCTTGAAAAGACTGCTTGACTTGCTTTCCTTACTCTATCGAATAAGTAATATCTTACCTTTGCTAGAAGGTAGTGAGTGCATTGATGCAGAGAAGTTGGAATATAGTCAGTGTGCCACGAGTGACTCCTTTTGTTGTCAATTGATTTGACTCTGTCTCCTCCCAGGAAGGATAAGATAGAGATTATCTCGTCTTTGTGGTTTAGGTTTAGTAAGAGCATGGCTTAAAGAAGCGAGTGAGTCTTGGAAAGGTATTATCGAAGTCACTTCCAGATTATAATTCTATTCTTTTGGGCTCATCCGTAGGGCAGCTAGAAGGCATAGGTTCCGATTCCGTATGGCTACTGAGAATGACCCTAAGACATCGGTCTAACATTCTAGCCATGTCATAAGCTGGATTCGACCGAAGGGTGAGGATATGACCGGGTTTAAGAAAGAAAAGCTCAAAGCACTCTTGGCAAGGTTAGAAAAATACCCAATACATTAATGTAGTTCTATAGGGAAAAGAGAACTACAAGAAGTCTACTCAGTCCCGGTACTCCTTTTCGATAAGTAAGGTAGGAGCAGCTTGCTGTTTAGTTCCAGTAATCAAGCTAGGCTCTTAGTTGGCTATTCATAGATCTGGAGTTGTCCTCTATTGCTGATTTAGCGGCCGGCCTTCTTTAAGAACTCCTTCCTACGTGGTAACAGGGGTTACGGCTAAAAACACCGGTTACTTCTATAAGACCAACAGCTCCTAATGGAAGATTTTCCTTTTCTATCAGCCCGGGTACGCGTGAACATTCGAAAGATTGGCAAGGATGAGATAGTGGAATAAGGGTCGGGAAGAAACTTCACTGCAGGGGAAAGGCTTATGTCACTCTCAAAAGGAGCGATAGACCAGATGATGATCCCTAACCTGATCTTTCGATATGAAATTTGACAGGGATTGCTCCTAGTCTGGATCCCATGGTACTTCTAGAGGAAGAAAGGAGTCCGGGTTAAAGGACGAGGGCAGATTTCTTCTTTCAGTAGCAGCTCCGGAAGAGCTGCTTCGGATTTGACTGAAGAAAAAAAGGTACCAAGCAACTCTTCTTATTACGATGACGTGAGTTTTGACAATTTGGATTGGGGAAATAGCGCACTTCTCGCATTGGAGGTGCCGGAGCGTCCCAAACAGTTGAAGTTGAGGAAAGGTTTAGCGGTAGCCCATGTCTTCTTTATCCCCCTGATTTTGATAGAGGAAGAAAGTCCCTGGGAAAGAGGAGGAGTCCCGTCATTCCTTCACTCGCGCATCCATATGGAGATCAGCCTACAGGCTAAAGGAGAGTCTACGAGCTTGACTTCGCAAAGTTGACAGGAGAACCCGATGTGAGTGAATTTTAATCCGTTACCAAGGAAGATTGAGGATACATCGTAGGTTTCATTGCTTTTGATCTCTTTCTTTCTCTGCGGAGAATTAAAGCAAGCCATGCTTTTGAGGATCCAAATGATGGTTAGTTCGAGTTAGCTAGCTGCTCATTCCCTTCACTTCAGGGTTGAAGGCAACAAGAACACTAGGAGAGGTGTGCCTGGTAATACCTCTATCTAATACTACGCAGGCCAGTCTTTCCTTTGCTTCGTGTGCTCCCTGTCAGAATGCGATCTCTTCTCTTTGGTAGGTATCGTATATAAGAGAAAGCTTTGACTCATCTCCCCGAGTGGGGCTTCTCCTCTCTTTCATAAATTTTATAGAATAACCTGTGGGAAGAAAGTCCCGGAAACCAGGACGTACGATTGGCTTTCCCTTTCTTTCAGTTTTCAAGAGATTAGTCCCGCGAGATCGTGATCTAGTTCTTTCGTATAGCTCAAAAAGCAAAATAGTGATTTCGATCGTAAGTAAGCTGAAGGGACTGGTGAATCCACTAGGGAAACCCGAATTCTGGCAGTTCGCGAGCCAGTACTTTAGTTATTTGTGCCCTCGAAGGACATGTTTTTATCGAATTCTAAGCTTTCTTCTCAGCCCCAGGGAGTTCACCAGGTATAGGCTCAGGAAGCAAGCAACAACTGCTGCGGATCCTGGAACGAAATGATAAATTTCAATAGGCTTTTCTTTTGTACTCGAGTTCAAATCATTGGTCCGGGGTAAAGGAATGATATCCTAAGGAAGCAAAGCAAAAGTAATCCCGTCCGGAGACTATAAGGGAATTCGGGTTAGAAGAATTCTACTCAAACAAAGTCAAGGTTGTGAGCCACGACACTTCTCTTCTAATATCCCGAGTGTTAGACGGAAGGTCAAGTCGAAAGCTAAAGCTAACGCTTACCTCGGATCAAGTCAGCACCACCCGCAGGTTCAGGAGAAAGCGAAGTTCTAAAGAAAAGAAAGAATCGAAGTTGTTGTAAGTTCAAAGGTCTTTTCGAACGGGGTTGTTGTTAGCCGTGGGTAGTTTGATGTACTGGTTTTGGGTGCAGGGTGGTGATGGAATCCTTCTTCTGCTCACCGGGATTTAAGGCTCCATCCGAATCAAGGAGAAGCCACAGTCTAAGAAACCAAGGTATAATGTAATTATGTACACAGAGTCAACACCTCTACCAATAAGGAATCAAGTAAAGTAATCGGTTGAACGCGGTCTAGGTAGAAAGAAGTATTCCTATTCCTGCGTTGTGCCGGAAGTCTTTAAGACTTTCTTGATGCGGAGTAGTGAATATAATCAAGTTCAGCAGTCCAGGCGGGAGGAGTTAATCTGTAATTCCCGTAGTTCCATAGGCAGGAAGTGCATCAACGAGTTTCCGTATCTCGGCAGTAGGGACCGAACTTCAAGCAATAGGGATCAGTGTTCAAGGCTAGGATCTATGTAATATGAATAGTAAGTTGCGCACCCGTCAAGCAGTTCTCACTCCAAGCAGGACTCTTCTATGGATTAGTGGGAAGGCGCAGGATAAGAGAAGATTCGTCTATCTAAGTTGCTGACGAGCCAGTACTGTTCGTGGGCAAGCAAAGTTTCAACTCGCAATCCATTTCTACAGAACGGAGAAAGGTTATGCAGGCGGGTGTTCATTTCTTTTTTTTGTTTGGCTACAACGGGTACGCTCTCTAGAAGATTTGCTCGGGGCTGTTCACTTTAACTTGGTCGCCTGGTATCTTTGAAACCTCTTTGCTTGCGGAGGCAGGAGTGCGTCTGAGAGAGCGCTTCGCGAAAGAATCGTGTGGCGCGGTGAAAGGTTTCCCGTTGGGGTTTCCGGCCCCCAGGTCTTCACCTAATTGTGGAAGAGGGGAGGTGCATTGAGTATAAACTCTCTCTCTCTCGCGCCTTTCTTCAGCTTGTTCCTGTTCGTCTATTCGGGACGGGGCAGGCAGCCCACATACATACATTAAGAGAAGAAGAGAGGAGAGGGGGTTCCCTGAGATTAAGGTGTCAAGGCGGTCGAAGAAGGCCACAAGTGGAAGCAACCGAAGCTTTGGTCATTCAGTTGACTCCGCCAGTCCGTGCTTGCTGTCATGCTGGCAAAAGCAGGGCTTTCGGCCTTACCTACTATTGGATTTGAACCAATGACTCTCGCCGTATGAAAGCGATACTCTAACCGCTGAGTCAAGTAGGTCAAGCTGAGTCAAGTCAGAGAAAATAGACCCCTATAAGAAAGAGAAAGCGTTATCACTATACGAAATATCGGCCTATTCACTCAGCTAGGGAATAAGACTAACAAAATTTCCCTATTCACTGAACCCAAGACTAAGGGCAAAGATAACTTCCTTTGCTCCCTTCCTTCAACTTATAGGATGGAACCCGGACTCCTAACTAAACCCTCTTCCGATTGATTGTCTCGATTTCACTGCCTTGGTTGGCCACCATGCCTACTTCTCTCCAATGCCTCCTTCTTAAACCCCTTCGTACTGCAATCAAATCAATCGATCGATCAAGAGGCTAATCTCTTTTGTTTGGGCCGGTAGCTAAAAGAAAGTCCTCGCCTTCTCTTGAACAAGGGAAGGGCAGCATAGCATTAGCTTCAATTGAACAAGCTCAACCTTGAAAAATAAAGGTGGTATGGTAGGCCGAAGAACCGTTGAACGCTTCAACTTGGCCACTGAAGAAGGCGAAGGCTGGGCAAGAGACTAGGCCAACTTACTGCTTACTGCCATGGTTTAAGCTTTAGGCTCCATAGACGGAACTTTTTTTTTAGGTATAAGGGAGGGGAGGACACCACTCAGCACCTAAGGTGGGGTTCAATGCCGGCCAAAAGAAAAAAAAGAGATGTATGGCTGAGGGGAGGAGAGAAAGAACGCATGCATGGGGATTCTGTCGGAGGTTCGATAATCTATGATAGGACATCATAGGCTAAGGAAGAATGAAAGGAAGTCCATTACTGAGAGAAGTGGTGATCTCGTCTTGCTTGCTGGGAGAGAGAAAGCTTCCGGACCACCTTTCCAGCCAGATTGCGAGCGATCACTCAGCAATGAACACTAACTGAAAGCGGCCGGGAAAGAGTAGCCATCCCTTACGGGAATCGAACCCGTGTCTTCGACATGAAAAGACGATGTCCTAACCACTGGACGAAAGGGACCAAAAAGCCATTCTTCATATACCTCAGCTCCGAGAATAGAAGTGGTTCGTTTTGTTTCTATACGCAATTCAAGATTTCGTTTGTGTTCTGGCGATTTCTGATGTGAATTCGGCGGGTCGTCCCCCCTTCCTACGGGTTCCCCCACCAGAGCCCGCTTACGGCACGCATGACGCATGGTTACAACCTTTGCCTTAGCGTACAGCGACTTATATAGAAAGCATGAACCACCTCGAACTCACTCGATCGATGGTTCATGGTTCTACGTAATTAGTAGGATCGAGTTTCTACTCCAATCTAAGGTTTTTAGGGTTGTGAACTCAAGAGTACCGGTACGAGTTCTTTGAGTAAGGAACTGGTAGCTTTTACTTATGTCAATGAGTGAGAACAGTAGTAGTAGATTGAGTTAAAGAGTTTGATCTTCCCCCCAGGATATAGAGGGGTAAGGGTCCTTTCTTTTGTTGTTGCACTGAACTAAGTAAGTGTCCTCTTCTCAGAGAGGAGGAGTTGCCTAAACCTAAAGGATTAGTTCCTCGAGTCTAGTTAACTCGACAGCTTAACACGAATAACGCGCGAGCTTTCCTCGACTATAGCGCGAGTAGAGTCTAGCTCGACAAGAGGAACTGCTTAACTTGACAATAGCTCGACTAGGTCGCTTCTTGTATTAATTGTGTGTTTTTTTTTGTTACTTGTACTTGATTGAGTACAGGTAGTAGTAGTGGAGTTGAAGAGGTCGCTATCTCCCCAGTGAAGGCTCGCTTCGCAGACTTCACGAGCAAAGAATAGATATGACTTACAAAAAGGTGCCCATAAGTTTGCTGTCCTGTCTCTGCCTGTAGGTAGTAGGTCCCTGCTCTTTCAAGCGGATAAGTTGAGGGGCTTGCTTCCCAAAAGAAACTTCCCTTGCCTCCTCCTGGCCTTGACACTCTAGTTGTTGTAGCTCTTGTTTACTCCTTGTTTTCCTTCTTTCTCTTGTTAGGAGTTTAGAGTATGTCTAGAACGAGTGGAACGAAGTGCTTCCCTTAAAAAGCCCGAGTCCACGACCTAAAGAGGAGCCGAAGGGAGATGGCTAATAGATTGACTTGCTTTTTACCTTTCGTATTCGGCGGAAGTAAAACTTGATATCGGTGAGCTCCGTTTGCTTCGAAAAGATGTTGTTGGGCAGTAAGCATTTGTAAGAATAGCATCCCTATGTGGGGGAAGATCACGAAAGACAAAGATTATAAAGAGGGCCTCATGACGACTAATCCATGAGAGCCCGTATTTATGCTTTCATTCACTCGTTCCTCGTGGTCAGGAGAGGGAAGATCTTAAGGCTTTCTAGTTTTTGATTGAATCCACTTAAGAATTTGATTGTGCCCATTGATTGTATGCCGAGGGAGAGAGCGATAGAGAGAGGGGTGGTAACCTGACCTGGGACATCGATCTGGAGTTGTGGTCTCCTTCCCATCCTTGCGTATGCCTGGACCTAGAACGGAGGGAGGATCTGAACGAGAGAGTAGAGTGAAGGCCTGTAGTTGATACAGAAGCGAGAGCTGGATCAAGGCCTTTGATAGAGTGTCCTCCTATCACAGAAAATCCTTTCCTGGTCAATGAAAGAGACGAGCAAGACTTCAAGTTCCGTTATTACCGGGTGCAAGGCTGAGAAAGAAAGAAATTGAAACCCGAATCAAGATCAATGCGTGAAAGAGCAAAGGATTATACATCACAGGGTCAGGCCCCAGGAGATGATACTCTCCGTTCTTTAATCAGATAAGGATGCTTTCCATGAATTGCTCCAGCTCTGGTGCACACCTGTTCTCTCTAGAAAGATAATGTTCACTGGAAAGCACAGACCAGCTAAAAAAAGAGTGAGCTAATCAAGGTCGGGGCGGGAATACCAGTTCGAAAATAAAGACAGATCAATCACTTTGGCAAGAAGAGTGAGCGAACAAGTCTGCTTTCTTCTCCATTGATGTCGAATTCAAGTTTATTGACCTCTGACTAAAAGGAGACAGCTAAGAGCTAGGGGCGGCGAAAGCTTATTCCGGGAACGCTATTTCCCGGCCTGGGACAGTTGGTTGATTGGATAAGAGGGGAGATCCGCGAAGGGAGTATAAAAAAAG
>CAWUDS030002664.1:0-35000 GCA_963859935.3 Lathyrus sativus | reverse complement strand
AAGAAGGAGAAGCTACAAATTGTGCAAACACCTATTGGCAGGCCCCACCCCATGGTGTTTATAATTTTAATACTGATGCTGCTATTTTTAACCAGCAAGGGATTGGCTGCTTGCTTCATCCCGCCCTTCCTTCCCTCACCTGTCCCACGCGCTCTTTGATGCCGAAAATCCTATGTTCTGAGTGACCATGAACACACTGCTTGAGACCCTTCTTTCTTGTGAATGGGTACGAAAGAAAGCAATTCTTCGCATCACTCCTTCCTTGGATTAGTAAACTACTATCGATAATTCGTGGAGGGTTCTTCAAGGGCCCTGACCGATAGGAATCAAGGATGAGTCTCTACATCTATCTTATATCTGTTCATTTAGGATTAAAAAGGCTTTAGGAAGACAATGAGATCTCAGACTTTCCTGAAAGCTTAGTAAGGGAGTCCTAAGTCGAATAGCCTTATTCAATGATTTTTGAGTGAATACCCGAAAGAATGGACAACCCACGGGGTCACTCTGTCCTTAAAGACTCATGTTATCGTTCACGCTTCCCGGCCAGGGATTCAATACCTAAAAGGCAGCTACATGTCTACTATTTATTCATACTTTAGAAATGAAGGACTCTCTCTATCCTGAGTTACTCAACCAGACCCGGACCTTACTCATACTTACTTCCCGGTACTCAAATCCGCTATTTCTCAACCGGACTCGAAGACAGTGGTCTAACCATTTCAAAGTCGAGGAATGGCAGAAGATTGCAAAGACTCGAGAACAGAAAGGGCATTGGCATCGGGGCTAGAAAGCAAGCAAGAAAGGAAAGCTAGAGAGAGATAGCCCTTTTCTAAAGTATATATAACCATTCTAAAGGCTTATAATCAAACGGACTCTCAAACCATAAGGCATGGGGTTCGCTTGAAAGTTAAATTCATGAGCTTGTTAACGGTACCTGGGCACCTCTTGCTAGCTGTTCTACCGCCATCTTTGATGGCCTGTAGCTTGATTTCGAACAGAGAAATTGCTTCTTTCTATTAAAGGATAGACGAGCACACGTACGCGAAAGAAAGCCAAGGAAAGAGCGGCAAAAGCTTTTTCTCTTTTATTTAAAGAAGTAGATGCCATGAGGATGCCCAATGGAGAATAAGATGTCAGCTGGGGGATTCAAGCTCTATACCTTACCTCTCCCAAAGGGCAAAGAAAAGGCCTATAATCAACGCAAAGGGGAGCTCTAAGGATAGGATACAGGCAGGGATAGAAAGATAAGAAAGAAAGGCAAAGGTTCATTAGCTCCATAGTTGCTAACAGGTAGGGGCTGTTACTGGTCCGCAGATGAACTTAATCTCTCAAGTTGTTGAGCAGGAATGGGAACCTAGCAGATGCACTCATAGCTGATGCTAATGATTTAGAACATTGAAAAAAATATAGTATAGAAAACGACTCCAAAAAAGTAAAATGCAAGAGAGGTTGGTAACTAGGTTTTCGGGTCCTGACAAAGGATGGAAACCGGCTTTCCTTAATCCCGATAAGGGTGCGGGAGGAAAACAGCCAGATCTATGGCTGATAGATGGGGAACTACCAACCTCCACAGGAGCCGCTAGCTCTCTAATGAAATAAAGTCCCGGATGCAGTAGAGCTAAAATCTCACCGGAGGAAAAAACTTGAATTCTTCCGTCTTGAAAGCGAGTGAGCAAGCCCCATCCTCTTGGGAGTTTCCAACCTAGTCCTAAGGGCAGGGTTTGCGGGTAGGCAAGCTAGAAGCGACAGAGCCGATTCTTATCTTAAGTTTAAGTACCCGACCAGTAGTATGACCTAATCGATTTAGTTAACTTCATAAAGATACAGAATGCCTTTCAATTCAGGGGAAGAATATATGACAATTGAACTGAAAACTGAAATCTCAGTCTCAAGGGAAGTTAGTACTTTCATCAGCCGAAGAAGGCTGAATATGATCAATAGCTTGATTTAACTCCAGCGAGCCATAGAGCAGCTTTGAGGTTCCCAAGCGGTAAAGACCATACAGGAGTTTAATGCTCACGGAAATTCCCACTTGGCGGGAATTGAAAGCCTCTTTGCTATACTAGCCCTTGACCAGTGAGTGAGCCTAGACTCTCTCTATTCGAGTGAGTTCCACTTCTCTTGAAGCGTAATACCCTTACTGCTAGTTTCCTATTCCCGAATCTAAGGGTTAGCTTTCTATCTCTCTTAAAGAGGGTCCTCGTAGCGCTTTCCTCTCACTGTTATTGCCCGGTACCCTAGCTAGATTCAAGTTCTCCTCCCCATTCTTTTAATGGTAGCAATGGATCCGGAACAACTTCTGACCGCTTAACCACACTACACTCAGATTTATTCAGTCGGAAGACTGCTATTGAATTAGCGCTTTCAAAGGGCGACTCCACTGCTATTGATAAGTGCAGCTAACCTCTTGTTAGCAGCTTCTCCCGTCTTTCGATCAGACTCTGAACACGAATTGTGTCAGAAATCCGCCGTAGGCTGGGCTCTTCCCCTATAGTATTAACCAAGAAGCGCCTATATAGTTCGCTTTATCGTTCGCTATCTGGTAATAAGGGGTGGGTTAATACGGGAATCTCTGGGGCCGCGGGGGGAACTTCAGGAGCATCAATGACAGGTGCTGGGGCATTGTTGCCTACTGTAGGCGGGGACGGTGGTCCGTCCACTCCCACCCCATCGCACGGCGCTATAACCATAAAGTGATCCCCCCACAAAAGATAATGGTACCAAAAGGGGAGTCAGATGATGAGGAGATTCCCACGTATTAAAGAGTGGGGTGAAGGCGAAACTAGTCAACACATTCTAATAATACCGAGAAGAGAATGGAGGAACCCACTGATGGAACTAAAGGGGAGGGGAACTATACCGGAGTTTACAGAAGCAATGCGGAGATAGCGGACTGAAAGCCCATTGTGGAAGGTGACCGAAAGAGTGCAGTTTTTGGAATGGAAGCTAAGAATGAAGAGGGGTCAAGTACCTTTAGCGCAAATACGGAAACCAGCCGCAGCAAATGCTAGTCAGATACCGTACATTCTAGGCCAAAAAGTAAAAAGTTAGAATAAACAAAGAGAATCATAAAGGAAAGGGAAAGGCAGAAAGAAGAGGCGGGATTCCTTTTCACAGCCCTTTACGTAGCGTGATGATCTCCTCGGGGGCTTACTTAGCCCCCATCCCCATTGTCAAGTGATGGAAGATCAGACTAGAGATCAAGCACATCGGACGGTATCTGAAGGGTTATCTTGGTATCAGATCAATTGAATTAGCTAGCCTAACCAAGGGATCAAGAAAGGTAAGACCTACACCAACAGAGCGAGCGAGTCTTCCAGTGAAGCAAGAGTATACACAGTAGGTTCCATTGGAGAAGGAGCTCACAAGCCGAGTCTCTCCGCGGAAGCCGTGGGAATTTCCTTTTTTACAAGTCTGGAAAGAAAGTTGGGACAGAGGCTTCCTTTCCTAATTCCAATCGTGACATCGGTAATCCCACATCCTGAGATAAAGCCAGTCTGATTCACGTGCAGAACCTTTTTGTCCAATTGCTTAAAGCTCTGTCAAAGAAGCATTCTATTCCCGAGCGGATTTGAGCCTAAGACAACTGGGTTTACTTACAGGGGTTATTCCCGTATGGATGTAACTTTTTTTCCGCTAGTCTGTCCCGTAGTTCAAGCGTGAAAAAGAAGTGCCACTAACCTTCCCTTCTTTCGATTTCGAGTAGGAGTTCAAACTAGGTATTCTGCGATAGGAGATAATCTAGGAGTTTATAGAGTTACATCCAATTCTCCAACAATTATCGTAGAGTGCTGTTCGAAATAGCTCTTGTGGACTGTAAGGTTTTGGGCATCGTACGAACCCTAGTCGAAGGTTCCTCTGCACGAAAGGCAATCGAGCTGCGTCCCGGCGAAATCTGACCCGATTCTTGCCACTCTCGCACAACACAAAGCCATCTTACGTTCAACCTAACCGGTGGCGTACTTTGAGGGGAGAGTACTCCCGTGCGCCCATACTGGTGTGGACCGTTCTTGCCTATTGGAATCTCTGGCTGCCGGTCTGCTTTACATGGATCCCTCGTTTGAGTGCTTGTTCTTGAGCTTCATCTCCCTCCATTTTACTATAGTCTGGGGAGTTTATTGGAAAACCTTTTCTAAATTTTAGTCTTCTTTTTTTATTTCATATACCCGCTCAATGGAAATTATGGGATTCCATATATAATTAAAATATTTCCCTACAAAGCAGCTCTCTTGAACATGAATCACCTCTTCCCATTGATTTTATCCTTGTCAAAATGAATGAAGTTAAAGCCATACCCGTTTCAAATTAAAAATTTTTTGATAAATTCAAATGTTATAAGTCAGGAACGCTATGTGAATAGGGTCTTAAAGCCCTCACCCAGCAAGAAAACGTATGCGCGAGACTAAGGCAGGCTATAGGCTTTATAGCGTTAGGGCTTTAGTTTGATTGCAGAGAGAGGAAGGAACGATCTCTAAAATGGGATTCGGAGTCGGGTGACTAGTGGTGCGGTGGACAATGACGAGCGTGACTGGCGTTTGTCCCATACAGAATAACTTATAGTGGAAGTGAGGCGAGGAGGCAATAGATTCATCTTGTCATGGAAGATAGACATGAAGGATAAGGCTTTGTAAGAGTGACCGGAGGAGCTAATAGTTTTAGTTTAACCGCCCATGCCGATCTGCCAACTTTCAAGGACTTACTTTCCGCTGACACCTAGTTGTTTCCTGCGGCTCGTCTCACGACTGGGTCAAAGCGGGGTCCAACCAATCTACGCATAGAATAAAGCAATCGGCAACCGAAACAAGATAAACCGCTCGAAAAAAAGTAAAGCACTCTGATAGCACAGGCCCTGTTTAAGCTTCGATCAAAGCAATCAGGTATGGTGGCTTAGGAGTTTGAGTCGTATTATCAATCTTAGCCAGCACGAAAAGGGCAGAACCTAATCAACAAAAAAGAATAAACGAATAGAAAGAGGGGGTTTACCTATGAATGTAGTTCTTCTTTAGTCATTCCCTAACCTTTTCTCATATTAGCGTAAGCTACCGTTTAATATGAATAAAGAATTTTCTTTCCGAACCTAAGGCTAATAGCTCCCGTGCTGCTTTTGACTCCTACTCAATGAATCCGAAGCTGTGGTATGGGTGTCCCGTGGATGCGCCTGCGAGTGAAGCAATGAGAATTGTTGATTCATTTTACACATGGAGAAGGGAATCGAAGATGGATGGAATTTCTTCAATTCAAAATATCCATTGCGTTCTTTTCTATTAATATTAAAGCTTGGTCACCAGAATGTTAATTGAAGAAATGTCTTCCCCGTGGCCAGAGTAAAGTGTTTGCTATTCCAAAGGGTGCTTCTCTGATCTTCAAGCTTTCCCGTGGTGCGCAAATGAAACTATTTTCTTGCCTTCACCCGGCCGATTAGTAAAGATTCCGGCTTCTCAATCGATTGCGTTTCGTATTATAAGATCAGGGGAAAAAGGCATCCATTCAAACAGCTCCCATTCCTATGTTGACACCAAGAGAAAGCCTAAGAGAAGAACATGCTACCAGTCCTAGCTGGCACCGATGCCAAGGGAAAGCATTTCAAGAAGAGACAACCAGTACGCCTACTTAGCAATTCCTCGTAAATAAAGATGCCGAAAGTCAGACAATAGATAGAGAGTCTCAGATCATAAGTAGTTCTTTGAAATAGAAAATAGGGACCTTTTTCACCGACATAGTCAGAAGCTATGGATGTTGAAAACGCACAAGCGAAGCGCCTTAGTCAGCGGAAGGGAAGAAGTCACCCTCAATTCGATCTAGCAAGAAATGCTTTACCGATAAAGTCAAGCGAGAGACAGTAGATTCCTTCTTAGGGTTCCAATAAATTCGACTAGTGCAAAGAAAGATGCAGTATCCAGTTGTAGAGCGACGCAGCAGAGGGAAGTTGGCACGATTTGTAATCCCTAGGGTATCGATGTCGGAGAAGGGGATCACTCAATGCTGCTACAGGCACTCATGAGTTCGGATTGGGTAGCGTGAAGGAGATAATAGAAGGAACCGCCGAAAGTAGTTCAGTTTTACCAGGTCTTCCTGAGTACAAATCTCCTCATCCAATAGCATTCTTAGTTAGTACCATTCTTAGAAGCCTGTTTTTGACGAGTGAAGCGGCTAGGCTACATGCTTAGCCTAGTATTCCCGGATTGGTATTGGATAAGAAAGATTCCGCTTTCTTCCCACTCATGAAGCATGCAGAACAATAAAGTGGGGGGAGGGCTTCTGTGGAAAAAGGGGAAGTTTGGGACGAGAGGGACTAAAATAGTAGTCACCAAACCCAAAGAAATTTTACTATGTTAAGGCGAATTGATAATGAAAGGTACTTCCATGTGTATAAAAGCACAAGGGGAGGAGGCCCCTAGTCCAAGTATCATAGCATAGGAGGGTGAACTTGGGCTGGGGGGAAGGGGAAGTGGTCCTATCCGATGTGGGTGTGCCAGAGGCTACGGTTTTAGCTTATTTGAAAGTAAAGTCTAAAGTGTGCCTCTCTTCTCGTGAAAGGGAGCTAGCGGTACCGGAAAAACTTCCTTCACTTCAGGCTAGCTACAATTGGCATATCCACCACTTGAATGATTCTAGACGTTTTACAGCAAGAGAAAGCAAGCAAGAAAACGACACTAAACAAGCAATAATACTGAAGAAGTGGTCACCCACCGCTTAGGCGGGAATCCATAGCTATAGTGGGGAGCCTGTCTCACTGGGAGTCAGTTACAACAAGATTGAAACTAGAACTGCGGAACGGACTGAACCAAAGGCTCTTCCCGGGAAGCGACTAGTTAGTTGAGAACCCTCTGCTTCTGACCCACGTAAGTTGCATGGTCACCTTCCTCATCCCCTGAATGAACTCCTGCAACTGATCTCCCACTCGGGAAGTTCAACTAAAGGCAAGGCAAACTAAATTGTCCGAGAAGATCTTATTCTTAGGACTTAAAATCATTCCCCTGCTGTAGCCCTTTCAAACTAACCCTATCCCGTCGCTTTCTCATATGAGATAAAAGCACTCTCTCATTATTGCTAATTAAGTGGCTCTCTCACTTGACGAAGCGCGCAAGCAATTTATCTTCTCTTTCTAGTAGGGCTAGGAGTTACTGAACAGCCACCCTAACCTGGTCGGTGTGTGGGAATGACTTAAGGCTAAAGAAAATTTTATTTAGCTCTACGGATGACTAACAAGGCAGGATCCAAGCGGGTGACTGCCGAGCAGCAGCACTGCTCGCCCTGGCATAGCCGTATGATTTCGTCACACACAGATTGTATTGTCTGTCTGGACTGTCTAATCCCGGCTTGTAATGGCATCAGGGCTAAAGCACATACATATGGAGAGGTGCAAGGATGTGCACTAGATTCTGATTTACTTACCAAAATCTACCAGCGGTCTTTTCGGTATGGTACGAATGAAGATTTTTCAACCCGTATGGCCGAGCTTCCTGTAATACCATAAAATTTGGGGGTCTCACTCCTATAAACATATGCATATGGATCTGTCTCTACGACCTTAGCCTTCAAAGCTTTCCGGTTCTATTCCTTTTTTGAATAAAGGCTTGTTATCGACGAATAAGCTCCTTAGACTTTGCCCTAAAAGCTCATCCTAAGGAAAGTCGTTTTCACTCGGGACTTCTTTCTATGCTAGCATGCTTCTACTTCTATTCTTGATCTGGATTCTTAAACCTTTATTCTAAGATAAGATGCCAGTCTATAAATCCGTACTTGTTGACTAAAAGACTTTCGGCCGGCGGATTTAGAATCAATCAATCCCATCCGTCTATTAGTTCAAGCGTATTCTCTAACAGCGGATTCTTGCTAACAGAAAGATAACCGCCTATTCTATCAAGCAGTCAATTCAATAACAGATGATTTGCTGCAAAGAGACGATTCGGTGCGCATTTCATGCTACTCCACGGTGGCTAGCTTTCCTGCTTCTGTGCTTGCTATTAATTCCTAGATGCGCGTAATCGTCTTCTGAGGAGATATCTTTTCTTTATGTGTTATAATACGAAAAAAGGTGAATTCTACTTAAGAAGAAGTCTTATTTTTAAAAATACACAAACCCTTATTTGTTAAATGAATGAATTATCAAACACTTAATTGAATAAGTTCAGGGCTAACAGTCTTAATAAAGCCAATAGTCGCCCCTGATTCGGATGTTACGATAAATCTGTCCTCTGATTCTGATGCCGCAGAAGAGAAGGGAAACCCTGACCGAAGGTAGCACATAAGACGATGTGTAAAGCGTATAGCCAGCCGATGTAATCGAATCCTTCTGTTCCTAAGGGAAGGGGCTTACTCATATATATATAATATAAAAAAGAAAGTTTGCACTTAATCTATTAAGGCCAATCTTCTGATCTTCAACTATTCTCACCCCTCGGAGTCTAAAAAAAAATATGTGTATCTTGCTATTGGTATCAATCGGTCCTCTCTTTCCTTTTGGTGGCGCATGCTTAGATTACCCTTATTCTTCATCTTCTCTACCCTTCGGTTGCTTAGGGCGCCCAGAGGGATTCGCCTCTAGGAGAATAGTTATTGATCACATAGCTTGGGTACTAGAAGTTGCTGATCGTATCATTCGGGCAGAGCCTGGGTCCCTTAGTATTATGTATAGCGCAGCTCCCTCTTTCTTTTGCTAGTTTTGTTCCGATCGATGAAGGAAACCCTTCTCTTACTGGAGCGCGCGGATTCGTTTTCATATTTAACTGGGATCGGTCCTAAGGCGCGTGCTTCAATATTGTCTTGATTGGCAGTCGCTCTTCTGTATTTTAAATCTTCAGAGATACCCTCAGAGTTCTGTCCTGAATGGGAGGGTTTTTGAGTCAAGTCAAGAAGAAGAAAAAGACAGTCCCACAAAGGAATCTTGGACAATGGGCACAAGTCTTTATTAAAGAATTAGTATCTCCATTATAATAAGCATTTCTATCAGCTCTGCTCTTTTGTCTCCTGAATATCATCTCGAGACCCAAACTACGAGATCCGGATTGGAACCAACGCATATTGATTCAAAGCTTATGGCCCTTCAATACAACCCCCCTCTGTATAAAACCTTAAGTGAGCGGTGCGAGTCTACAATCGCTTGGCTGACTCGCTAGCCCTTATGGAATAAATACTCAGCCGCTCTAGTACACATGCTAGTACACCGAAGCACAGAGTCGCTTGTCATCGAGAGATTGGACATCCCAGCCACAGCACAGAGAGCCCTTCCGTCGAACGGGACTCATTCATCTTCTTGGATGAAGACTATCGAGAGTTGGAACATGATGAACTATCACCAGTCAAGATTACGAGGACGATGGGAACCTTGGTATTATGATTTCTACAATTACCTCAAGGACGGGTTCATATCAGAGTACGCCACTCGTGGTCAGAGGAGAGCCTGGAGGAGAACTTGCCCGACGATTTGTGATCTTGGGAGATGTCCTTTACAAAAGGTCCTTCAAGGGGTACTCGCCCTTCCTTATACTTAATAGGAAGAAGGAGCGCACATTGTTGAACAAGCTCATTCAAGAGGCAAGGCCCCCCTATAAAAAGCGTACCTTCGAAGGCATGATTGCTGCGATCAGGAGCTGCTTAACATAATTGAGAACAGGAGATCAGAAGATTTTGTGGAGGATAAAGTCCAAAGTGAACCAACACTGGGATCTGATCATAGCCGCTGTGAGGATGCAAAGGCGATAGTTTTTCGATTCGGCAAACATGAGATGTGTCCCACACTTTAAGAAGTACATCGAATTTTTTAGATATCCCGTAATGTCCTTTTTGTACCTAGAGAAGGACGACCTCGAGAGAGCAGACGACCGGTAGAGTAGGTGCTCCATATCGTTCCTGCTGCGTAGGTCTAAGGTAATTAACAGTGCTAGCAGAGAATCAGTAGGCCCTCACCCTTCTCTAATAGGGGCAGTGCCACCTATAGAACGGGAATGTTCATCCTCTCTTAAAGTCCTTTAGGGATTTAGAGTCGGGAATAGAGCTGTGGCAAGCAATATAGATCGCCCCTTACGCTCTCTCTAAAAAAAGCCCTTCTTAGTAAAGCTTCGGCCCTATGGAGAAAAGGGAAGTGCAGATCTGGAGTGTTTGGACGAGAAAGAAAGGCTTTGCAGCAAGCTGAGTTGTACCGCAATTTTATTTTCCGGGCATACGAGAAAAGAGTCCAGCCGAGCATATTTGTTTGCTAGTTTCTTGATCCCGGAAATCTTGTACTCAGAGTCACGGATAAAGTTGACTACCCAGCGACGGAGTGGATGACCCCCCGTTCTTTCTAGTGGGTTTTATCCCGTCCCTTTTGGGACCATTCACCCTTTTCCAAGCATAGGTAGAACCCCTCTTTCCCATACACAACGACGGTTCCAAGCAAGATGAGTAGTTTATAGTCGACTCAATATCAACGAAACCCCCCCATTTTATCTTTTTAGTACCGATGGTCTTGTAGTGCACCCTTCATCGAAAGAGTAGGCGGTTGAAAGACCCACCTCTGAATAAACCTTTAGGTTGGGAGATATCAAAGGGGAACCTCGCCTAGCTTATCTGTCCCTGTATTATTCAACTCATCTGTCCACTTATCTTGTTCAAAGCAGAAGGAAGATTTGAATCCTTTCTTTCGAGGGTAATCCGCCAGTCTCTAGACTGGAAAAGATTCAATCCACTTCTTGACCGGCTTCTTAGGTGCTGCTTAGGCCTGCTTCTATGTCCTGTAACTTCTAAGGCTTCTCACAGGCATTTGCTTTAAAGGGGCTTGTTGGCCCCCTTCTTAGTTAGCTCTTTATGTCTGCTTTAAGCTTCGTCGGACATTTTATGGCCCGTAGCTTACAACATCTTATGAGAAGGGCCTGTAGCTCGATACAATTGTTGGCCAGTTGCTTACTTGCGTATGGGCAGACGTATTCAGCCATTCCCATCCCTCATCAGGGAGGGCCCAGCTTGACAAAGATTTTGATGTGGATGAGAGGGGGAGCATCTTTTTTAGATATCCCCGCAATTAGAGCTATTAGATGAGAAGAGACTTCGCGCCATGGAACATGTCCAAGTCTACCAGAAAATTCCAGTGCATTCCAAAATCAGGTAATATAGAGAAAGTTCAACATAGGGGAGAAAGTCTTGAAAAAGATTCTTTCCGGACGTGAGCCTCATCCAAGATGGAAACTCCATTTTGTGCTCGCTCTCTTCTGTCATGCGCATCATGGCTGGGTGAGTTGGCCCATTGCGAATTCTTCCAATCTGGTCATGCACTTTTTTAAGATGCGGAACCTGGGAGCTTTCCTCTTCAAAATAGGGGTAAATTTTTCGTAGGGGGGTAAGGAAGGTGCCGAGATCGTAATAGAAAGGAGTTGATAGTCCCGTCTGCTAGGCTTTTCCGAACTTCCCTTCTTCTGCCCGTTAAATCCTTTTCTTCTGCTTTTTCCCAACGATATATCCCCATTCTTTAAAAAAAAGAAAGCATATATTAGTTCCAGAGAATCATCCGAACATTCTGAGATACGGTTGTCAAATGGGAGAAGAGGAACGAGAGGCGTCCCTAAGCTTTCCGGCTCACTAGTAAGTGACGAGGGGTTTTAATTTCATTCTCAGAACCTCCTTCGAATTACAGAACTGGAGGGGGTCTCACAGGCATCTCTCTTCGAGCGGCAGTGCAAGCTCGGATGGTGTTAGCGCTGGCAGAAGGTCCGAAGATTCATTTCCAAAAATAGGAATGTCAGAGCAGTTAGTCCGCATGTCCCTAACTACCTTGTTCCTGATTGGATTGCTTTCTTAGTGTGGCATCTTTTTGTTCGCTGTCCACTAGTGAGATTATCATATATAAATGTAGATAGAGAAAGAGGCTAAGCCTACGTAACGCTATGGGAACAGCTTTTTTTGTCCGCTTTCAGCTATGCTATATAGATGCGCTACCTTGTGAAAGAAAACATCATATGTAAGTAAGTAGCATCTAGAATCGAATCCAGAGCAGCTAAGAAAAAAAATCGAGTAGCTTGCGGGCCGGTCGTCAGTTCAGACTAGCTGGTCAGTGGGGGTCAGAGAGTGTTCCGTTAGTGTTCTCACAGTCTCAGTGCGACCTTGCTTGGTCAACAATTTGGAGAGTTTGCGAAACGAAGACTTTCGAGAACAAATATTAAACCGGGAAGAAAAAAGGGGAAAAAGTAAAGAAAGTAACAATAAGGCGCATATGGCACGAAAAGGAAATCCGATTTCGGTAAGACTCGATCTGAATCGTAGTTCAGATTCAAGTCGGTTCAGTGAGGGCGACCGCGAAAGTCACCGAATGGGTCAGTCTTTTCCTTCCTTCAGTTTGTCCTATATATGTTGAATAAAAAAGCTTGGGATGGGAGGACGTAGCAGATGTCCGGGACGGACACGACTTCTTCTAACGCTAGAAGACCACTGGAAGAGACCCGGGACCAGAGCATGTCGTGAAAGAAGCACACCGGGCGGGCGTGCTTCGACCGTGTCTCCGGGGCACAGTTGAATGTAGATATCATGAACGCGAGGTGCAGGATACCAGGCCGAGAAACCCGGCACCCCCTATGTGCCGATCGCTAGCGCATCCAGGGCCCCGGCGCCCTGCGGAGCTGGAGAGGCCTAGCCTGATCTGAGAAGTGCTAATTCGGTTCGGATAGACTTCATTCAAGAACGCCGCCGCCCCTGGAATCAATAAGAAAACTAGTGCTAAGTTTCAGATCAGTGAATAAACCGAAACGAAAGAAGAAAGAGACCTTTCTCGCTCGGCGCCTAAAGCGCACTATGCTCCGCTTCAACAAATGAGAGTTTTCGGTGGAACCGGTGAACCACGCGAGCTGGTTAGATGCGTGGGACAGAGGGCTCATAGTACCTGCTAGCGCAGCTATGCAGTGGAAGGGAAGGAGCCTAAATCGACCCCCTTATTTTTATTATTTTAAAAATAAATAATAAAAAAGTACAAAGAGATTAGACTCTCGGATGAGACTAAGCAGCCACCGACCGTTCCGACGCGCCCCTGACCTATTTTTTTTATTAAGACCGAAAACCTATCTAAAATGGAGCCTAGTTTAGGCTGTCAAACAAATGATAAAATAAAAAATATTTAATATAACCACTAGTAGGGATATGGATGGAGTCTCGCTCAGTAAAGAGAGTTGTAGATTCCTAGAAAAGGAGAGGAGCCTCGACTTTCTATGATGTTCTTAGTCAAGAAGCGCTAACGCTGCAATCTTTCTAAAGCAAGAAGCGAGAAAGTTTACTTTGAGAAAGAAGGTGCTTGTTGCCGCTTTCTTATTTTTTTATAGTAAGTAAGTAAACTTGTTTTGTTTTAGTTTATAAGGCGAAAGGTTGCTATTTTTATAATTATTATAGCGTTAGCGCTTTAGTTTTCAATAAGTTTAGGCTTGACTAAGAACATAGAAATGTTGAATCAGGGTGCGCAGGGAACCCTATACAAAGGGCCTTTCCCTTCAAATGACAACTGCCTCTTCCTGCTGCGAAGGCCTTGCACGAAACCAACCCCCCACCCCCGATCCAGTACCAGTTGTTTCGCTGGTAGGCCCACTTAGGTTAGGGGGGCATTGTCCCTCAGTTCTTACCAACCTCCGGTGTGTAATCGACATGTTGCTAACTTCAACTCGGTTGAATAAGAATCATTGATTCCCTTTGCTGTCCATTTATTATTCATTCAGGGCGCTCGGCCGGTGCTCCTTTTTTAAACCAGAACAACTCTGAACGTTAGAGAAGAGAAGATAAGGGAAGACCACCTGAGCGAACCGACCGAGGGGACTTGACTTATTCGAACCGAACGATAGCGGCTTAAAGCTAAGCCTATCACGAGCAGCGTCGCTGCTTGATCGGCGGGGAGAAGCATCTCAAAGTATGGGGCAAAGGATCAAGCGCTTTGACTTTGTCTCCCGGGATTCACCACAGGTTGGGTTTGAGAGCCGTGTGATGGGTGACTATCCAGCACGGTTCGGAGAGCACTTTTTGTCAGCGTTGGTGAATGGAAGCCCCTCTATCAAGAAAGAAGCGGCTATTCCCACGGCGGAGTCACCATTGACTCTATTTATTATTATGGTAAATTAGTTTATCAAGATGTCAATCTGAGATCTTATTTCGGTTCGATACGTCCACCTGCGAGACTAACCTTTGGCTTTCGTCTCGGTAGGTGTATTCTTATACATTTTCCCAAAAGAACATTCATTCATTTCTTTCTTCCCCGTCGACCACGACGACTGAAACGACGCGATAAATCCAGACCCGGAAAGGAGAAGGGCCGGTGGTGGGCATTTGGGAAAGTCGGGCCGATCGGGTGTCTTCATTCCAGCAACAAGAAAGAAGAAGAACGAAACGAAGTGAGAGGCCGGAGGGCAGGGAAAAGAGTCGAGTCGATCAGGCTCGACGACCGGGAGAAGCAAAACGAAATTAGGATTTGGCCGAAAAAGAAGCAACGCTATGGATACCATGACCGATCACCATCGATAAAGAATAATCTTTCTAAATCACTTCGGGTCAGCGGGGCCTTCAAGCATCCGAAATACGCCGGGGCTGTAAATGACATAGCGTTCCTGATAGAAAATTACGACTCCTTCAGAAAAACGAAGTTTTTTAAGTTATTTTTCCCCAAGAAGTCCCGCTCCGACGGCCCGACGAGTCATCTATTTAAAAGGACCCTCCCTGCAGTGCGCCCCTCCTTGAATTATTCGGTCATGCAATACTTTTTTTGTAGAAAGAACCAAATGCATTTCGACCCCGTCGTAGTTCTCAATCATTTCGTGGCACCGGGCGTGGCTGAACCATCTACGATGGGGGGAGCGAATGCGCAGGGAAGAAGCTTAGATAAGAGAATACGTTCTCGCATCGCTTTTTTTGTAGAAAGCTCGACCAGCGAGAAAAAGTGTTTGGCCGAAGCCAAAAAGAGGTTGACCCACTTCATTCGCTTGGCGAATGATCTTCGCTTCGCGGGAACAACAAAAACCACCATCTCGCTCTTTCCTTTCTTCGGTGCTACCTTTTTCTTTCCAAGGGATAGAGTTGGGATTTATAATAACCTTTTTTTTGAGGATGCCCGGGAACCACTCCTAGGTCAATTAAGGATCAAATGTTGGAACCTCATGGGTAAGGATAAGGTAATGGAATTGATAGATAAATTCATAGACCTAGGTAGGATAGGAGAGTGGATAAAGGGAATAGAGATGATGATAGAGATCATACTGAGAAACAGAAAAATTCCGTACGGGTACAACTCTTATTTGAACGAAGTGAAAAAAATGCGATCTTTGTTGTCTAATAGAACAAACACTAATACCTTAATTGAGTCGGTCAAGATCAAATCTGTTTATCAAAGTGCTTCTCCGATTGCTCAAGACATCTCTTTTCAACTGAGAAAGAAAACAAGATCATTTCGTTCCATTTTTAGTAGAATAGTTAAGGATATTCCATTAGTAATGAAAAAAGGGGTTGAGGGGATCCGTATATGTTGTTCAGGTCGATCAGAAGGCGCAGAAATAGCTAGAACTGAATGCGGAAAGTATGGAAAAACATCTCGTAATGTATTTAACCAGAAAATCGATTATGCTTCTGCGGAAGTATCTACTCGTTACGGAATCTCAGGTGTCAAAGTGTGGATTTCATATAGTAAAAAAAAAAAGGGACGTGCTATATCCGAAACGTACGAAATTTAGTAAATATCGTAAAGGCAGATGTAGTAGGGGTTGCAAACCAGACGGAACAAAACTAGGTTTTGGAAGATATGGCACTCAAAGTTGTAGAGCTGGTCGTCTTTCATATCGAGCCATTGAAGCAGCGCGTCGGGCTATAATCGGGCACTTCCATCGTGCTATGAGCGGACAATTCCGAAAAAATGGTAAGATATGGGTAAGAGTTTTCGCAGATATCCCTATTACCGGGAAACCTACAGAAGTAAGAATGGGAAGAGGAAAAGGAAATCCTACGGGTTGGATTGCTCGTGTGTCCGCGGGACAAGTCCTATTTGAGATGGATGGTGTGAGTTTGTCAAATGCTCGACAAGCCGCTACATTAGCGGCGCATAAACCATGTTCGTCAACCAAGTTTCTTCAGTGGTCGTAACGTAATTGGTTAGTGGGGAAAAACCAGGCCGGGACTCAAAAGAATTAGGCGAAGGGTTTGTTCCTGAACGAGGGAAGTGGAAAGACACTAAGGGAGAGGGATATACTCCTTTTTGAATCGCCGAAATTGTACGACTGTTCCAGGCGTACGACCCTGATACGTTACGGTTTTTTTCGGGTACTCTTTCCTGTGATTGTATTGGATATTCTTCTTTATGATCACAAGGTGGTGCGGTGCTTGGGCAGGTCTTCTCTGATTACGTTCGGACGTGACAGGGAAGCCAGGAGGTCCAGGGACATAGCCGACCGATGCACTCCCCATCCAGCAGAAAGAGAGGGGAACGCAGCCCCCGCCGCCATATGAGTCGGATACTATTATAGTTTTACTCTTGTGGGAAATTCAAGATGTCTTTTTTTGTTTTGGCGATAATAACTTCTGGGAGGGTGAATCCCAGGTTCCACCACAAGAAAGAAGGACAATAGGTAGTTCCCTACGAGGAAGTGCTGCCCAAAAGGGACTACTCTACATCGGCCGGGATTGGACACTAGTCCTTCAAGTCTTCAAAGATCGGATTCAATCGATTATTCGCATTCAACTTGAACAATTCTTGTGACAACAGACGGAATTCCTTCGTTCCCTTTCTCAAAGGCGAAGATATCGATTTCGAACAAAAAGGGAATCTCGAGTACAAGCCAAGGAGAAAGACTGCCATCTCAGGCATACCATCGACAGAGTCAGGAAAGGACAGGCATAAGGCGCGCTAAAAAAATCCGATCTTTCAACTCTATCCCTTCTCCAGCTAACCAAGCTAATTCCCAGCTCCCTATGAGCTCAGAGTCGCTAACGCAAAGAGGAAGAAGAGCTACTTCCATCATTCCAATAGTAACAAGGTAAACCGAACCCAAGTGAAGTTAAGCCGAGTCCTTTTCTTCCCCACTGCTTCGAAGCCGGAGGCAGACACGTGGGGTTCACTGGAAGGGAGAGTGGCGGGAATTCATTTTTGCAATGTAATGGAACTCAAAGCCTGTTTCATAGGCTGTACTCGTACTCACCGACTACACGGACTCTATACCAAGTCATGAGCGATAGCGAAGCCAAGCCGCCAACCAAGCCAATGCGCCATCCCTATCCCTTCCCGATGAAGCTTCCTTTGATTTTAATGAATGAGGGAGGAAGGGAAGGCGCATGCAAGAGAAAAGAAAGCCCCTATTTGGGCATGAGCTCTAGTACATTGACCTCTCGCAGACCTGAAAGTAAAGTTTTTGGCTATTGATAAATCAAATAATAGAGACGAAGAAAGCCGTATAGATTCTAAATAAGGGAGGAACTCGACCTCGGCCAGCCGGCCAGGCCAGGAATGATGACCAATTGCTTGAACCTCGGATGAGGACATGGAGGAAGATGGGCCGGCCAGAGCCGCAGGCAGATGATAAATAATAAGACTAAAACTTTAAAAGATGCTGGGTGAAGGTGAATCGCCTTCAAACTGAGGATTCACAATGACTTTGACTCAGACTTCCCTTCCTAAAAGACAAAGGAGTAGCGGGGTTCGCTAGCCGACCTTGCCTGAAAGTACTTTTCTCTGACGCTTAAGGGGTAAAGAATAGCTTCGCTGAAACTAATGCTTTTTCCCTTGCTGGCTTTCCACCATTCAAACTTGGTTACTTCCTACGCTATTCGCCGGCATTGAACTATTCTCTCGACATTCTTCTTCATTCAGATACTATTAAAATATTTGAAGGAGCTGGTTGGTGATGCTCTTCCCATGGTTTACCACCGATGAGGAGTATTCTGCATGCCATCGACCTAGTACCTGGTGCTAGTTTCCCAAACCTGCCTGCTTATCGAATGCTACCTGCCTTTTAATTTAAGCCCCTTGCGCTAACATCGTTTAGTTCCCGGGCCCCTATCATCTGGGGATTCTATTTTCATACGTAGTCTTTCAACACTTGATTCAATGGTGTCAAGCTCCTTCTGCTTTGATGCTTCGCTTAGCGCTACTACTCCTATGATATTGATTTATTAAGTGCATGGCTGCGGGCAGGAGGTAACAAGAAAAAGAAGGTCTTTTTTCACTAACTAAAATCCCGGATGAACATTTCATGGGATTCTTCCAATACTTACTGAGAACTAGTACACCACCTTCTATTCTTAGCCGCAGAGAGCCCTCGTCACTAATTTATGGTGATTATGTATTGGCTTAGCCACACCGGTCAAGGGCCATTGGGAGACTACTAAGGAGAAAGTCTTCAGCAGAAGACTCACAAAGGGATACTGACAAGGCCAAAAACTAAATTCGGATTCGGGTGCTCTTGCCGAGGAAGAATGGAATGATTCTTGCCACTTTTTCTTCCCTTATGCCGATGCTGACTCTGATCGCCTTGAATACTATCCTTTCCTTAGGAATAGCAGGAAAGATCAGATCCATGAAGACTATGGGTCAGGGGTCAGGATATTTAGTTAAACCCGCCCCAGTCTTTAACCTGGGAATAAAATATTTAAAAAAGATCCTCCCGGAAAAGCTTGAACGTGTCGAGCAGAAGTCTTTCCAAAGCCAAGTATGGTTAAGCTTCTTGTCCCACCTCCTAATGGAAACTCGGTCTTTTTGTCCGACATGCCTAGAGAGCCTCTGACTACACTTCATGCCAGATCCTTGCTTGGGTTATCCTTTATCATTTTTTCTAAGCTAGTTCACCTTATTTTTTTGGAAGACTCGGCTTGTCCATTAGCCTGAGCAAAGGTGTTGAGTGAATCATTTCAACAAAAACTATATATATTAGCAAACTCTTTTACTTGATCACCTGTGAAGACTCTACCTTGATCGGCAACCAAGGAAAAGGAATCTGAAGCTACTTAGCTACACGTCGAAGGTATTCTTCAATATCCTGATCTCGAAATTGCGTAAGATAAAGAAGCTCTTCGTCGAATTAAAACAAGGGACTTTGAAAAAGGTCTCATCAGGAAGGACGTCAGACAACATGATCCGAGGAAAAAAGGCTCTCATCAATACCGTGGGAACCCGAATTCAAAAGAGAAAGCTCGGTGCAGCTACACACCTGCAAGCTTCGGTAGCTGAAGAAGAGCTGTTCTCGCAGGGAAAATAAAGATGATTTACCAAGGGTATCCCTAAGTAAAGATGCCGAAGTCCAAGGTGTCGAAATTACACGGGAAAGCCCACTATCTTGTTCTTACTAACCCAGCAGCCTAAAGGACCTTAGAGTTTGCAAGGTCACCAGCAGTGGTGTGAGGGAGCCACAAACAAATGCTGCCCTATTCTTTCACAAGAAAGACTTATATTGAAGATCCAGTCTCTTTTCGTTGTAGGAAACCGTCGAAATAGCAAAGACAGAGCTGACGGTTTTTCCTCAATCAGCAACTGCCTAAGAAAACGGCCCCCCATGTTTATTTTGCCTCATATGAAACACAAATTCCAACATTAAAACGCTTTACAAAGTTAGGCCCTAAATACGCGAAAGCAAGGCGGGGCTTTAACTACTTTTAATCCGCCTATCTTTATAAGTTCGAGCTTGAGTTTGACTCCTTTTCTTAAATCTTAGTTTCTCTTTATTTCTACCTTTTTAGGTATTTTCTATCTTCTTTGTCAGCAATTCAAGGAATTGGATTTCTTTCATGCCTGACTTTCAAAGGTTGGGTTCTCTCTGGGCGGTCGAGCCCTATCCTTTGCTCTAAGAGGGTTGGGCTGCTCAGCAGGGCTTGCCTTGACTGTAGACTTTACTTTACGAGCGCTGCTCACATACCAAAACCATATGATGCCTCTCGGCGAGGGGACATCAGGCTCTGAGTCTCCGGCATCTCAGTCGGACTCCCCATGCCTCCTCGGAAACGGATTCGGACGGATCTCCACCACAATCCGTCTCGTCCCCTGGGAGCGTCACCGCTGCGGAGGTAGAAAGTCACACGCGGGATGATCCTAACTCTAATTTGTTTTCGGAGGAACACTTAGACCGATTGCGACAGGATAACCGACGCCGTCTGCAAGAGAACGCCAACCTCCTTAAACAAGCGGAGGCCGGGCTTCGACGGCAAGAGGTTTAATATCATAAAAGCACGCGACGCCCATAGAGATGAGATGAAGCAGCGCGCGTCCAAAAATAAGAACTCTTACAGTCAACTGTAGAGTTCATTCAAAGCAACCGCCACCTATTTGAGGAGTAGCGGCGTGGCGCTGCTGGGTGCTTCTGATCAATAGAACAGGAAGAGGAGGAAAAAACTGAACGACGTTTGGGCTTGATCTTGTTGTACGTCGGAAGCCGGGGTCCGCCCGGTCCAGCCCCAACCTTACGTCTATCTCTATATACGAATATAGAAACGACCTTCCAAAGCCAGGAGTGAGGTGGAAGAAGACTTGGGAACGGGGGTTAGCTTCTCTCCCTCTCCTTATGGTCGAGTATTTATCTAAACCTCTCGCTTACTTGTACTACCTCTCTTCGCATTCGACGATCGGGAAAAGACAGTCTTTCTCCTTCGGACCGGTTGTTATGATCGCTGCCTTCGCTTTCGCTTTTTATCCATAAAAGAGGAAGAAGTCTCATTGGTAAGGGGACTATGAACTAAACTATACGTGTAATCAAAGGCTGAGCCCTTGTCACTCTACTTTTGGAGACTGTGACCCTGCTGATGCTTCTTTTTTATCTTATTTTTGCTTGCGGACCACACCACGGATCCTTGGGTGGAATAGGCACCTTGACCATCCTTGACTTCTCTGGTAAGTTAGGCATCTTCCCATACATAGCCAAGTACGGATTTGGTGGGGGAAGAATAGGTAGGCAGAGATCCGTGAATGCGCAAGCAAAAAGAAAGCATTCACCGACTTACGGAATCTCAAATCGATTTCTTTGTGTTAAGCATATAGCATTCGTTTGTTTAGAATGTGCTTTGAAAAGCTTATGAGATGGATGATTTCTGATTATTATTTCTTACTAAGAAAATCAGTCAAGTTCAAGTGTGTCATCTTTCTATACGAAAAATAGAAAGAGATAGAGAGAGCGAGAGAATGAAGTGAAGGAGCTTACCCTTTCTCTACTTTTGATTCACTTGCAGCATCTAGCCCTTGAAAGCAATTACCATGTCTTAGAAGGAAAGTCATAGGATTCACTGTCAATTCCTTTTGTGGACATCTGAGGAGAGGGGGAAGGCCTTCGCGCCGGCGGGTCAAGTAGATGCGGCACATTGCATATGTATTATTGATATCCCGAAAGCCAGTGCCAGCTACTCCTACAGCTATTGGCTAAAGATCGACAATATATTCGCCGCAAACCAAGGGACAGCCCTCTTTGTCCACCTGTGAACCTTCTTCTACATGGATGTCAGTTGCTTTAAAGGAAGAAAAGGAGGTAAGAAAAGCAAAAAGGCAAGGGCATGCGATGCCTACTATTTCTATATGTCATTTGCTTGCTTTAGGGCTAGGCTAAGCCTTTAGCTGCGGTTACGAAGAGCTCTTATTCACTCACCAGAAAGACCTGTTATTGCAAGAACAGGATTATCTTACCTTAGCCAGCTTAGAAGTTAATTTCCTATTGAGGAAGTAGTGCCATTAGTTGGAAATTGCATTTCATCTGGACATGAAATCGAAAGTTATATTTCTCGATGCATACTCATATTATCGATATGCCACAAGCTCAAGTCCCACAGCAGATTCTAGCACAACCGAGTCTGATTAACTGACTTCACCACCACCGCTTACGGCTATTTGAACAACGGTTATTTCAGTTATTCCCACATAAAATTAAATTGCAAAGAGAACAGCGGCAACAGATATGGCAACAACAGGATGATAAACCTTCTTCCCTTAACCAGGTCTCAGTTAAGTTCCTATAATTTCTGTGCAGGCGAAGGTGAAGTCTGGAAGCAGGAATGATTCTTACTCCATAAAGGTAGTGAGTTACCTACTAGTCGTAGGGCAGGAAAAGCTATTACACAAACAAGCCAGTTTTGCCAGGCTGAAGTAATGCTTATATAATCTGCTATTTCAACATCATCATATTTACCTCTAAAGAATGGAGCTTCCTAAGACTAGGTGAACAAGGTCTTTTTCTAAGAAGCATGTTGACAAAGCAGAAATGACACACACACCCACTAAAGTATTTACAGATAAGCTCGGCACCTTACGGCCATGTGCCTAGGATCCCCTGAGTGCTCTAAGGATTAAAGTCCAAATCCTATAGGAATTGAAATACCACACTCAGATCGGTGAATCTATCAGGTTTCTTTCTCCTCCTCCGGGATTCATTAATAGAACTTAAATGCAGGAATAAGCACATAGACCATAGGTATGGAAGAATTAAAATTCATTCATGTGCTTATATTTCTCATTTTTCCTAGGAGAACAGGTTGGGTTACCGTAAAGTAAAATACAACTAACTATGCTCTGGTTTTTTCCTTGCCAAGGCCTTTTGACACGGGATCAGCCAGATCTCATCTGGACTCCACATACTTACTGGAAATTTTGTCAAGATCCTTCTCACATACATCAGACACACTGGTATGGATTACCTATTAGTTGCCTAGCTGTACTATCTCAGCATGGCAGCCGTAAAAATTAATTGTCTAGACCGGCAACAATTGCTCCATATCGGTACTTCTACCAAGATGTTCCTGAGCCGCTCTACTTCTCTTCAAGCAGAGGTATATGAAATAAACTAGTTTTCCATGAAGGAATGAGTTATGCCTGTGATTTCGATGAAATTGCTCCTCTACCTAATATAATTGATAGTTTAAGTTTACTATTAGAAGTTTTCCAAAGTCTAAAATTGAGGGCTTGGTCCCGAGCATCTACCATTATACCCACAATGATTGGACCACTTAATAGGACCCTTTTGGCTTGGCTATTCTGGGCCTTCTTCTATTCGTACCTGCTTCCGTTTCTGCCCCCGCCATTAAAGCTTTCTGGTCCAGGCCTCAGGCACAGACCTGAAACTTACCTGATACGCAAAACTAAATTAAGCACAAAAGTAACATCCATCCATATATATGGGAATAACCCCTGTTCGTAAACCCAGTTGTCTTAGGCTGTATGAGTCTTCCTTAAACGAGTGAAACGCTCTAAAGAGTAGCCTACGGGAGATAGCTATATCTTTTCTATCTTCTTAATAACAAGCACAGAAGCAGGAAAGCTAGCCACCCCGATTCCTTCTTACTTCACTTTAGGCAGTGTCCATACGTTCCGGCGTGGTGCAAGAGAAAGAAAGTCTTATTAAAAAGTATTCCCTTTCATGATAAAAGTTGTTGGTGGAATTCTTCAAAGTCTTTCCGCTGTTTTGGGAGAGCACAAAAGCTGATTGATTAGGAAAGAGCTGCTAAGAGGGATGACTCGCCCTTAGCCCTTGTCTAAAACCTAGCAAACAGACCGTTGTAAACCAGGTGAACTAGAGCGAACAGGAGAAGCAAGCAAATAGCGGCCTCTCATCCAATCCACCTCTAGCAGTGAAAGTAAGGTATTCCGATCTTTGATCCGCCGATTCAGGAGCGATTGAAGCGAATACAATCTAAGAATGCAAGGAAGGGTTCCCCCAGTAAAGGCCACAACTGAAACCTCCGTTGACATCAGGTCCTCCTAAAGATTTTCCAAAACTCCATATCATTTTCAGCGGCAACACATTGACTGCGGATCCGTTATCTACCAATATCCGTGATACGGGCTTCCCGTTCAAGTGAGCTTTGACGTACAGAGGCTTTATGTCTTGGGTCATCTGGGGAGAGGCTTTGTCTAACACGACCTTTTTCGGCTCCCCGGGCTTTGACTGTATGGTCACCTGGCAGGTAACCTCTGGCTCTCCAGCAACTTCCGGAATCGGTACCTTCTGGGCTCGTTGAGCAAGAAGAGCCTTTAATCTATTCGAGATAAAGCCTTCCGGGTTTACTGTGACTTTCATCTCTTCATCCCTCTGGGTCCTCTTCTGATCTTTCTTCAATCATCTCCTCAGGGTCTTCCCTGCGGGGCTATACCGTTCGGGCCCACCTTTTATACCATTAATAAAATAGCGTATCTAACGAGTCTATCCGTCTAAGTCTCAGAGGAGTCGGGTACAGACCTATGTCCTTACCTTGCTGGCATTTCGTACCTGGGGCAAGCTCCATTTCAGCCAATGCCAGTCTTAGTTCTTCTCCGGAGGTTTAACATAGATTGATTACCTGGGGAACCTCTAGTCTCTAGCCCTGTACAAGTATAGGGTCTTTCAGGCTTGATGTACTATATTTGCGTATTACCAGTTGCCTTCCCGGACTTCGGATTCGTTCAAAGAGAAAGAGTGGTTCTTGCTATTTCTTTCTCCCTCTCGCCACGTGAAAGCTATAGAAGTACCATATTTTCCTTTCACAGCGCTAATGATAGGAAATAAAAGTATCCTCTTCGTGTTCATGCCCCACGGTCTAATAGATGTCTCAAAGAGTGGACTAAAAGATCTGATATTCCCCTAATAGCTCCTTCTATCAAAGAGGGCATTCTTTTTCCTTCCCTTCGGGAGTCTGGTATGCCTTGGATCTTGATATCTGGTATTTGAGCCGGGGGGAAAGCAGAAGGAGTTGGCAACAGCAACGGACTTGATTGAATGTACCGTGTACCGACTGCTTCGCCTAACCCTTATGTACCAACATACGAGACCTCTATTCGACGAGGAGTATCGGGTTTTGCAAGTTCTGCGACTCCTACCGCCGCTGCCATAGACCAAGGTTTGAACAAGTCCAGTGGTGAAGGATGCCCGCGAGGGTCTCGACCGTTCTCAAACTAATCAGAATGACCGCTAAAAAAAACTATTATATATCATATCAATCACATGTCTGAACCAGAGCTAGGGTTTCACCCAGGAGTGTTCACGAAAGACCAACACACTTCGGGTACGCTGTAACTTGCTCGGGACAATGGGAAATTAGTCTCATAGTTGCCTGTTCAGATTCCCGATTATTAGTAAGGCAAGCGGTAGGCAAAGAGGTCGAAAACGGGTCTGGCAGCTACGGGTTCCTCTTTTGTTTATGGGTGAATCTTCCATTCTCCGCGCCCGTTCTATCTGTGTTGATATGTCTTTCCTTTCTTATTAGTGTAGTGTAGTGAGGGCGCACTCGTGGTAGAAGGCAGATGGATTTAGCTTCTTTCTAAGAGCCGGAGACCCAAGGCCGGCTAGTCTCTTTCTGGGCTGACCCTCCTGACTCATGATTGTCAAAGATCATGTCATGTCGAGTGCGAGCTGGGGCTGAAGGCCCAAGGCTGTTGGTTTTGGAATAGGATTAGACTTGTCCAGAAGATCTGTCCTTTCCAGCACAAGGAACCTTATAGCACTTGGAAAAAAGCGGGCGGCTCTGGATCTGGCATCAACAGCGGATCCTGTCTGATCAGAGCACCGGTTCCGGCATCGGGAGTTGATTCAATAAGAGTCATAGCGGAGTCGAGAACTAGCAGCTACTGTTGGAAGATGGGATTGTTTACTTGGCCACCTCTTTTTTCCTCGCCCTTCACTTGAAGGCTATGCCATCCTAAGGTGCTGCTAGATGGAAGGATCTTATCAACGTCCATGAATGATAAATCATAGCATAGATCAAACTACCGAATCGGAAAAATTGAGTGCTATGAGTGCTATCATATAGTTTTATATCGTCTAAGTTCACGAGTTGGAGATAAGCGGACTCGAACCGCTGACATCCGCCACAGGGTAAACCACCGCCTCTCAGGCCCCGACTGATTCTACCATAGAGGCCAACGATAGACAATAACCCCCCGAACACAGCTTACAACTTTCATCGTACTGTGCTCTCCAAAGAGCAACTCTTCTAAAAATATCAAAGGGTGCTGAGTTGGAATCCCATTCGAACTAAGCTAAGGATTCTTGTGGTTCCGGAGGATCCAGCTACAGGAGAACCGGGAACGAAGAGCTTCTCCCCCGCCCTTAATTATTTATAATATCTCTTTGGCTATCAACTCAAAGAGTAAAGCGGTGGTAAGATATGGAGGTTTTTCTCCCTCTTAGAGCTTTGAACTGACCGGCCTATGATCATTTAGGGGGAATTTATATAAATAGCTGGTGCGCTTGTTTGCGTCCAATCCGGATGTGAAGTCCTTACTTGCAGCCCTAGGTAAGGCGCGGGTTTAGTCTTCCAAGTAAAGGTTACGAAGTAAATGGACTTATTTTGATGGACTTACTTTCTCGCCTTTCCCCAGTAACCTCTGTCTCACTTATTGACCTATAATCTGAGGTTAGACCAGTCAGCTTACTCGAACCTATAGTGGCAGCACCTTATTCCACTACGTATCCGTCTGTCTGTTTAAAGTTAAACAAATAAATTGCTTAGATAAAAGAGTCGATCTTTCTTCTCGTTTTTTCGAGTAGTTTGCTTGGATCGAATAAGCTACGCCCAATAGAGCTTAGCCCTGTGTAGGCCGAAATGGTCCCGCGAAGCCGGTCAACGTTAGCCAACAAGTCAAAAAAAACAAAAACAACGAGAAGGTAGCGAGAGGGTAAGTGAAGTGAGAACTTGATTCAAAGAAGACTTTCGGTTTGTGTGTCTAGTCTTTTTCTGGCCCAGGTAAACCGAACCAGGGAATACCTTAATTTGAACTTTCTCAGAGTTCCTTCTTCCTTGCCTTGTCCAATAGGCGATAGGCTTACAGAAGCTCGTGAAAACAGTCTTTCTATTGTGGCGAGCGGCATCATATATAAGATCCCGGCTGCATTTAGGAGTTATCTTTCCCTGTAACTAAAAATTAAATAAGAGAAGAAAGCTGGCAGCGCAGGTTGGATCCTAGCGTAGATTCCAGCTGTCCCTGTTGAATGATCGAGTAGCTTCGACTTCACCTTTTATCGAAATTGGCTTCGTCTTCAGTCTATCGTAGTTCAAGATCGAAAAGAATGCATTGGAAGGTCAACTCGACCTACTTTGGTCAGTGCAATAGGATAGGAAGGAACTTTCTACGGTCAATGCGAATAGAAGTTTACTATAGTCAGTGCACAGTGTAAGATTTTATATTCCGTAAGTGTCAGTAACTTAGTGCATGTAAGGCTTGGAAGAAGAAAAGGAAAGAAGAACAACCGCGCTGGTCGTAATAGATTTACTTTCATGCTGGAGCAAGAACTAGCATGAAAGTTCCATTTCAGGGAAGGCTTTTTGGACTAAGGGTACCATGATACTTTCTGTTTTGTCGAGCCCCGCTTTGGTCTCTGGTTTGATGGTTGCACGTGCTAAAAATCCGGTACATTCCGTTTTGTTTCCCATCCCAGTCTTTCGCGACACTTCAGGTTTACTTATTTTGTTAGGTCTCGACTTCTCCGCTATGATCTTCCCAGTAGTTCATATAGGAGCTATAGCCGTTTCATTCCTATTCGTTGTTATGATGTTCCATATTCAAATAGCGGAGATTCACGAAGAAGTATTGCGCTATTTACCAGTGAGTGGTATTATTGGACTGATCCTTTGGTGGGAAATGTTCTTCATTTTAGATAATGAAACCATTCCATTACTACCAACCCAAAGAAATACGACCTCTCTGAGATATACGGTTTATGCCGGAAAGGTACGAAGTTGGACTAATTTGGAAACATTGGGCAATTTACTTTATACCTACTATTTCGTCTGGTTTTTGGTTTCTAGTCTAATTTTATTAGTTGCCATGATTGGGGCTATAGTACTGACTATGCATAGGACTACTCAGGTAAAAAGACAGGATGTTTTCCGACGAAATGCTATTGATTTTAGGAGGACTATAATGAGGAGGACGACAGACCCACTCACGATCGACTAAAAGGAAAGTCGCCCGGAGATATTGGTTCAAATCCAATTCGTGAGATGGCAGTGATCTATAATAGGAAGAATTCTTCTGCAGCTGATCCAGCGGTAAAAGATTATCTTTCAACCGAGGGGCATTAGTCAATCAATGAAAAGGAAGAAGTTGTTTAGTTCAAGAAGTAGTTTGGCTTCCCTTCCCGAATGTTGGTTTGGAGTTGACCCAGTAGCAGGAGTTGAACACAGCGGATCAATATCCGCTGCTACATCCGCTGAAAGATCTGTTGCCAGTTCTGATCGATGGGGATAGGCATGAAGGCCAATCATTCCGGTTATCTGAGTTTCCCTCGACAATGCCGGAGATGTTCTCAGATGCTCTTAGATCGGGGGTTGAGGTGGCATATCATAAGGAGTAGCCAGTTTCGAGAAAACCGAAGCTAAGGAGAAAGAGAACTACTCGACTAAGAAGTCAGTGTTGGAGGGGGACTAATCCCTCTCTTCTAGCCAATACCAGGGAAAGACTTTCTAACCAATTCAATTAATAAGCTAAAGAGAAGTTACAGAAGTACGGAAGTGACAGAGAAGTCAACCTTCTTTGCCAAGGGACTAAACTATCTGCTCTATCTGATACTGAACTAGATGCCGCAAAAGCCCCAACTCTGGCTCAAGAAAAGAAGGGGTATCCATGAGATGAGTGCCCGTAAGTCGTAACGTTGAGTTACGGATGTGCTCCCATCTCTTTCTTTAGGGGCGGTGGAAGCTCGACTAGGAAGGTTTGGAGGGAAAGATAATAATAGATCGACTTAGAGCGGTAAGCTTATTCTCTGGTTTCAAGATCAAGAGTGTTACGCAAACAAAGAAGGGATATACACTTGGGTACGAGACCAACTAAACGGATTGGAAATGCAGCTCAGTCAAGAAAGAGATTCGGGTTAGGCGGAAATGGCATATCCAGGGCACGGCGCAGAGGATGTTCCGGTATTGTAAGATAGGAACGGGAGTGAAAGAATGCATTGGAGTAAGTTACAATTGACATTGAAGAAGAAAAGACTAGGCGCCAAAGACAAGGGCTCTTTCTCTAGTAGTGGACTAATCTTGATATTCCTAAAGCAGTAAGCGAAAGAAGAGGTTAGAACCAGCTCCACCGGCTAAAGGGACATGGACTCTTCAGAAGGCTCAGGTTTAATAACAGAATCTGAATCAGTAGCTTTAGGTATAGGGATTCCGGTTCTAACTAAACAATAAGGTAATGGGGTAGACCAATTCAACAAGATTCGAAGATGCTCTAGGTAGAGGTTCGAAGAGACTGAGCCAAGTAAAGATAAATTGTCCGGGCCAAGAAAGCAAGCCGGGAAGGCATAGAGTCGCCCCCAAGATGAAAGAAAGGGGATTGGTGGCATCGGTGCCCTTCATTCATTGGATATAACCCTCGAGCTCTAACCCAAAGTTCTGCCCTCGACCTTTAACGACGGGACAACAAACAAAGGACATTTAACCGAATAGCACTAGACCAATAGACCCAAGCAGAGCTAAAGAGCTGGCTAAATACAGATCGGTACAAGTCCTACAAGTAGCCCTTTCTAGCTCCAATGCGGATAACGAAAAGAGAACAAGGACTAATAGACCAGTAGACCAATAGGCCAAGTTACACGGCTAAAAGGAAAGCGCTCGGCTCGCTCCAAGCATTCCGCTCTATAGTTATCTTGAATACTTCCACCTATCAGCCTGTGACCCTCCTCTCGTATTAAGAATAAGAAGTAGAGCTCAATCCCATCTTCTAAGTCGAGTGACTCCGCTCCGTTCCAGTGATGTTTAGCCGCGATAGATATGTAGCTCGGGGCCTTCTTGCAGGCAGGTCTTATCGTACCACTTGCTCTCAATCCCGTAATGCCCTTGTTATAGAAGCCTTTTAATTTCAAGTGCGGGCTAGCCTATTCCCATTGGCTTTCGTTTTATTTTAGTACCCTAACGATAAGCTAGGACCAAACTAAACTGACCCACGCACGCCCCTGAGTCTTAGGCCCTTTCATTAGAAAGAAAGCCTGTAAGGGAAAGGCCCAGCCCACAAAAGCTCAGTTTCAATTGAGTCTAAGTGAATACACTACGCCATATAGTTCGGGATAAGAAAGCGTCTTACCAGCGTTAGGAGGAAAGAGTTGTGAAAGAAGAAAGCTGTACATGAAGGTACGGTATCCGCAGTTGGTGTTATAGAAGTGGCGGTCTTGAATAAGCAAGCGGTGCTATTTCTGTTACAGTAAGAGCTGTTGAGTAAATAGAAGCTCTGGTCCTATCCTGTTGATGACGAATAAGAGTTTTTGCTATAGCCTTCATGTGCTGATACCAACTAGTATCATATAGTTGAGTGAAAGCTAGATATGCCTTGCATTCCGGAAGTTCTCGCTTACCGAGCCACGCGAAGAGTACCAGACCGGTGCTTGTACGTCTGCCCATTCCAGGGTCGATAGAGTCTACGAACGGAGTGAACCAAGTCAAATGAATTGTTTTTCGAGACCAAGAGTGAGTCGTAGATAGAAAGACCTCTCCTATCCGCTTTGTCGGGTGCGCTCTCTCTTCTGTCTCTTATTGGCTGGCGGCGGATCGAGGGGAGTGATAAGACATACAAGCATACCGAGGTCTTAGCAACTCTATCAAGTAAGAAGATCCTTACAGGTGATAAGATAACCTCAACATCAACAGGCTAATCTAGACTGAAAGGAGAAGCGGAGAGAACTGGGCACTCTCTAATGTCAGGGAGTTTCAAGTTCAAGAAGCGGAGCTTTAGCGAGGCCTCGCCGATTGATAAGAAAAAGACTGTTAAACAAACCTGCCTGGCCTTTATTCCAATCCCTTCTAGGGACCTTTCAAAGAAGTTTCAGTTAAAGATACAGTAAGCGTTGCAGTAAGCCAAGAAGTCAGTCCCAGTAGATAGAGTCAGGGAAGGGTATGGGTAAGGCAAGTTAAAACCATTGAGTCATTCCCCCGCCTTGTATCTGTAAGCCATTGAGTCTAGCTCCTAGAGAACGGGTCAGAAGGAAAAAAAAGTAAGAAGTAGTGTCAATCGGCGGCTTTCCCTCCGGCGTGAAAGACGAAGCGCAGAAATTATTTGATTCGTTCGAGCGACGACCACTAACGAAGAGCCGCTTTCAGTTAGTAACCGGGGTAAATCACATCACATTTAAGGCTTCTTACACGTATTGTATGTGCCGCTATTAAAGAAGAAGCCTGTCTACTACGAGATTAGGATTAGGAAGAAAAACCTTGCTTTTGGCAGATTGCTTACTACTAGACTAGGTTGGATCTACTTCTCAGTCTCATCTATAGAGAATAGGAGAAGCATTCGAGTTCTCGCTTTTCTGCCCTAGCAATCTCGCGTGAGTGAAGAAATCGTAACCTATATATACTACCGATATCTCTCGTCAAACTTCAACGGGAATCGATTCTATGATTGACTTAGATTTAGATTCCCTGACCCGCTCTGAAAGAACTCTCCTTTTTGGATGTATACTATAGGTTTCGACTTGGCAACTATCGGAAATCCGCTCCAGATTCTTCTATCGAACAAGGGCAAGGATCGTCTTTAGGGCCCGCGATAAAGAAGAAAGAGGTTTAAAAGTTAATTGCTACTTGATTACCACCTCGTCTATGAAATCGAATTTTTTCTCTGTGTGGCTACAGTAAGAAAGAATTCCTATGCGTCCGCAGCTAATGAATCTGATGGATGCCATTTATTCTGTTCTGTTGTAATGCTAGCGAAAGGCTTTAAACGAATCCCTGACTTAAAGGGAATGGGAATAAACAACTGGCTTTCTTCTCCTAGTGCAATCAGTTCTGGCACAAGACAATCCTGATTCAATTCCCGAAAACCTGACACCAGCTGTTTCTTCTGGGCATGTCCCTGAGACTGAGATGAGTGCCAGACTTCCTTCCTGAACTAGATTAAAGACGCGTTCTAGTGGCCTAAGCTCCAACCAAGTTAGGGACCCCTACCACCGGCTGAAAGTGCCCCGGGCTAGGTGTGTATGATAAGTAATGCCGAGTTTCAAGTGGATACAGCTCTTTGCCATTAGAGCACTCTTGTGGAAGAGATTGTTGGAAGAATGTCAGGTCGTAGAAGATACAACTGATCTTATATTGATATTGATCTTTTACGAATGGATCCCGGTTGTTCTAGTAGGTGCGTACTTTTTGTTTTTTTTTATTGTTCTTGTTCCTTTCATTTTTATTATCGGGTGTCTTGAACAGTTCACACTCCTTCAATGGAAGAAGAAGGCGATGCAGCGCGCTTAGCTACTGCCTATAAGCAACCATAAGCTTTGACTTAGATAATTTTAAGCTCGAAGTAATCTCTTTTCGGGAAGGGGATCGAGCAGCTTCTAGAAACTATACGAGAAAGCAAAGTGAAATCTCTACTATTACTTGGAAACCACTTTCTATAAGATTTATCTTCTCTTCTTTAATAAGGCAGATTTCCGCATCTATCCTAGCAGCAACAGAAAGGAAGTGAAGAAAGAAAAACTGACTGGACCATCGGGAAAGGGTGATCGATCATAAGGAAGGCCTACGTCTTCATCTCTTGCTTCCAAGTGAGAGTCAGGAGGAAGAAAAAGACCAAGCAAGGGTTAAGATTCGTTCTCACGGAGAATTAGGGAGAAGAAAGAAGACCGTAGGACTCTGAAGTCAGGGATATGAGGCTCGGTCTACAGGCCTTACGTCAAAGCCCGGGAACAGATGGGAAGTGCACCAACGCTCGGATATGAATTGGAACCCCCTCCGAAATTCGGTTAATACTAAAATAGATTCCCAATCCCATTCAAAAATCTACGCTACGGGTCAGGGAGGCTAACCATATGAGGAGCCCTACTACTAGGACTTGTTCAAGCAACAAGTTGGTATGGCCCATTTCATACCTAATCCCATGGACATATCTGATCATTGAATGGGGGCCCTCCACAGGGATAGATACCCGAGTTAGGTATCAGTCCCACCTACCGATCATTAGTACAAAAGACCTGTCATATCATATACCCCAGACGGCCTGATCAGATGTTTCGGTACCAATGCAGTCAGTCTAATGCATTCTGGACTGGATATGGCCCACCTATCTTTCGAGGTCACTAGTTTACACTTTCACCAACCTTTCCCATATCCGTTTTTTATGAGCAAGGGATAAAGGCCAGACAGTAATCAAGCTACTTACAATTGGATAGTACCCCTTCCATCGGAGGATATACTGGGTGGAGAGTGACAAATATGTATGAGAAAAGCCTACTTACTAGCCTCCGTGATAGGATACCACTTAGGTAGATGCTAGGGATTGGTGAGTTAGGGCAGCGAGGGATGGTGTGACATGTCTGGTCATCGCATCGATGAGAACGATGGCCGATGATATCCGAGGAGATTAGGCACCGTCGGCTTTTTTACCTCAAAGTAAACTCGTGCTTTTCGTCGTCCTTCCCTATCTAGAGCTGGAACTTGACTAGAAAAATACTTTTTTTTTCCCATACTGACTGACTTGTCTTCCTGTTGGTGGTTGTGAAAGTTAAGATTTCGAGCTTAAACAGCGGATAACCTTCTCTTTATGGGGGAGTCTTTCAGGATCGATTCAAAGGGCCAGTGAAAGTACGCGGACGGAGAAATCCAACAAAACCACACCGTACCGGGCCAGTAGACCTTCTTTATCTTAAAGGCTGTCTCCTGCCCCCAACTAGCGAGCGGCTATAACCGATGGGCGCATGGCGACCACTACTCTACCCGAAAACTCGGGTTAAGTGGGGAACCTTCTCATCGTGTTAAGCTTGCGAGCCTGTCTGTAATAGGCCCAAGCGTCTCTTGTGCTTAATATCGAGTCTATTCCAGTGAGAAGCTTCGCAATACCCTAACACTCATAGGCGAAAGAAATCAATAAGGATATATAGATTACGCACATAGTTGTCTGGGCATTGATTTCATGTAGTGCGTACCACTGGCGGAAAGTGATTCGCTTAACACACTTGTTCGCTTGAATACAGTAGGTAGGGAAGGACAGGATATTACTCGTCGGTTCTATTCGGTGGTGGTGGCTTTGCTTTGAATTTCTTTCCACTCATTTTGGCTTTTTCCTTTTATTATTCATGCTTGCTCCACTAGCCTCAAACTCCATTCCCATTTCGAATCGACCCGTTAGATTAGAGAAGGCTTTTCTGCTTAGCAGAACCCGATTCTCCGCTCAAAACATCAGATCTTCCGACTTAAACAACCGATTCCATTTCTATCCTTTTTTTCTATGATCAATTCAATAAAGACTTCCTTATCAACTGACAACCCCTGGGCCTGTTCATAAGCGATATTCTTTGTAGGGCTTTCGGCTCGGCTGCCTTCCTTTATTTTTGGGCTAAGGCTAGCTTTCCTAAGTAAGTTCCAGAGTGCATGAGTGAATCTTGATCTGTATTCAAGGTATGCCCTTTCCAGTTCTGTTATAATATTTACTTCGGTTAAGCTGAGGTTAGCGAAGTAAATCCTTTGCTTGGGTCCTTGGAGGTCGGAGATCAGAGCGCTGTGTTTAAGTCGTCTGGCCGTAAGAAAGACTTTATCTGCGCCAGTAAGAGTAAGAGCTTGAGAAGAAGGGAAAGAGGAAGAAGTATTCAAATAATTAACTCCTTTCCCTTTAGGAAAGCTTTACTTTATTCTTTCTTTATATACTTACCTTACTATATAAGACAATACTCTAAAAGACTTGACGAGAAAAGTAAGATTGAGAACTATTAATAGTAGGAATAGTCTAAAGCAGTGGTTAACTAGAAGAAGAGTCAAAGACTTTTTCCTAGCCGCTGATGGAGGACAATGTGGGACCTCGTGCTCAGCCGGTTGCTCTTTTAGATAAAAAAAATTTCCGGAACATTGCCTCGGTAGAAGCAAACCCAACTAATACGCAAGCCCATCTCCCGATACAATCAAATCAAAGCAAAAGTGCCTTGCGGCTGTCGCGCCTCTCTCTCTGTCTCTGTACCTTGTGTTTGTCCTTGTTGTTGAAGATTACTAGGGTTATTTCTATTCCTTCCTCCGATCACATACTGCACATACTTTGTTTGATCAAATTCCCCCTTTTTTCGGGGTGTTCGGTTTTCTAGGTGTTTTGCCTTTATTTACTTGTTTTTGTACGCCCAGCTTCACGTTGACTAGAGACATCCGAAGCTTTTCCTGGTGCGTCGTGCGTCCGTCCTCCG
>CAWUDS030002663.1:0-40000 GCA_963859935.3 Lathyrus sativus | reverse complement strand
AGGGTTTGAAAATGAACGAGTGTTTAGGTCGCGTTCTAACTGCTAAACGTTGGCTTGTCTGCTCGCTAGGGGAGGCTGAAGCACGAGTTTGTTATGCGCGGAAGAAGGGACTAAACAATGTTCTTTGAGAAGAGTTGTGGATCGCATGAGGGCGAGGAATAGAGAGTTTGATGTGTTAAGTATTTTGGTATTGGAAAAGAGGATATATTGGAATAGGTTATAAGGTTTTGGTCGCACAAGGGCGAGGAAAAGAGTTGGTTAGATGTATCAGATGTTTAGCTAGAGGTGACGATTACCTGAAGCTTAAGAAAGACTTCTCGGACCCAAGTAATCGGGAGAGTGAACCAAAGACTTGGAGCTCTCTCTTTTTCAACCTCAAATGCGAGAGGATAAAATTGAGTGTGGTTTGAATAAGTTGAACGAATGACGATTACTTGAAGCTTAAGAAAGCCTTCTCGAACCTCAAGTAATCGGGAAAGCGAACCAAAGACTTGGAACACTCTCTTTTTCATTGCAAAAGGAGTTGTCTGAATGACATTTGAAAGATAGGATGTGATTAAAGTATTTTAACAGATGAGGATTACTCGAAGCTTAAGAAAGACTTCTCGGACCTCAAATAATCGGAAGAGTGAACCAAAGACTTGGAACTCTCTCCTTTTCTCATCTAATATTATGAAAGATGTTTAATATAATTAGAGTGTATTAATCGGATGACGATTACTCGAAGCTCAAGAAAGACTTCTTGGACCTTAAGTAATAGAGTGAGTGAACCAAAGACTTGGAGCTCTCTCTTTTTCATCTACGTGTTTAGGAAAAATGATTTGAATTTGTTTATCGTTTTTTATAAGACAATTATTCAGGCTTAAGAAAGACTTCTCTGACCCAAACAATTGGGAGAGAGAACCAAAGACTTGGAGCTCTCTCTTTTTCATCTTTTATTGAAATTGTATTTGAGTAGTTATTAAGTATTTTAATTTGATTTAGAGAAAATACTCGATATGAATTGAGGTTTGAAATTAGAGTTTTAACGTGTACACTAGCAAAGTGGGCTAGTCTTCTAAGTGACCAATTAGAAATAATTGATCAAATAGGTATCACTGTAAGGAAGCCCAGGATTAAGCTTTAAAATGTTGTGTCTGTGACCAAAAGGTTGATGGCGAGGCTTTGAAAGCACTCGACTTACAAGGGTAGAAAATGGCTCGATAAATCGAGAATTTATTTTTAAAATAATTTAAAGCATTAAAGCAATCAAGATAAAAGTGCTAAATAATATTACATTTTAGAGAGTGGGGTACATTTTATTGAATGGGGATAGAATATAATGAAACAGATAAATCGAACCCACTCGAATGAGTGCTTGTTATAGCACGGCGAAATTGCGATCTAATGGGTGTGATAAATTTTTGTGGCATATCAGTATTGAGTTACCGAATCCGGAAATAAGTCTACTAACATAAAATAAAACAAATTAAACCAATACAAATATTATTTACATGTGAATAAAATGCAATGACAAGCTACAAATCAACCAATTTGATAGAATATTTCCAACGTAAACATGAAAATTAATGCTTAGATTAAATTGAACTTATTTAGAAAAAACTTATTTTATTATTCAATCCTATATACCTTTTGTTTCTATGTAACTATTATTTAGTAACTTAAATTCACTTCTGAAAATTATTGTATACAATACTAAATTGGTAGACAATGTTTTGAAATCAATCAATACCTGCTATTTGTAAGTCGCGGGAGGGATACGCGAGAACCATAGGACAATGAAATTCCACGCATGATATTTAACAAATTTTCAAGGAAATGAAAATAGCATCAACGTCACAAACTACTCATAAAAGTATACAAATAATTTTCAAATGAAAAAGTAGTTAAGTTTATTTATCTATTATTTATAAGCAAACAGACTGATACTTAAAAGCAGCTGAACAATAATTTATTTTCAAAATTTATTCACCCCACAAAAGGTTAATTAACCTAAAGTTCTAAAGAAAAAGTCCAATATCTATTGTAATTCATTTTTCCAAAATTTTTAATTACACATATCACTCATCATTAACTTAACACCCAACCTATTTTAACACGTGAGTAGATTAACACCTAACTTTTTTATGAAATTATGGAAAGAATAACAAGTAGAAAAAGAAATAATTCATGAATGAACCAATGGCACATCATTACATATGAACTTCAAAACTTGACCACAAAGATGAATACATATAGTCCTAATAAAACCAGTAACAGAAACCAAACTCTCCTTTCTATTTCTCATGGCACATGCACAAACAACACAATATACCCATATTAACCCACAAAATTACCACACAATAATCCAAAGGATGTCAATTACTTATGCAGATCCATTTCTAAACACTTAAACACAAGCAGCAGTTTCAACAATAGAAGAAAATGAATTATAAGAATTAGTCAACACATTTTAACCATCAATGTTCATGAAACAACATCCCATTTCAAAATTGGTTAAGCCAAAGCAATTTAATATGCAATGTAAAAAACATAGCATAAAAAGAGACAATGTGAAACAATAACAACAACATGATATCGGATCAAAAACATTCAAAATCACACATTAAAACAACAATCATAATGAAAATATGAAAAGAATGCCTTTACCACAACAACAACCTCATTACGTAAAACAACAAAATGTTACCGATAACGGCGAGCTGCTGAGTTGAATCGTGTGTGTTGAGTTGATGTCATAAAACATGAGCGAAAACCAAGACAAATTCAAGTTGTGTTTGTAACGAATGTGCTGCTACTGTAACAATGTTGCGTTATGAGATGAAGAGGCTAAATTGTGTTTACTGCAGTTGTTGCATTATATATCACCAGAGCACGAATCGGAGTAGGTCGTTTTGTGGATTAAAGATTGGATTTATGATGGTGAAACGTGGCGAGTTACGTTGTCGGAATATTATTATAAGGTGAATGAAGGTGTTTGAAGGAGGGGGTGGCGGCTTATAAGTTGATGAGATTGAGGGAAGAAGGAGTTTGGAGAAGGAGAAGAGAGAAATGGGGGTTTGCGGTTGAGATGTAGTAAAGGGCTTTGATGGTGATGATTTCGTGAGGAAGACAAGGGTTTACGAAGGAGATGAAGGATTGCGGCTAGGGTTCCCGCAAGAGGGAGATGATCAACAGTGCCCTATGCTCCCCTCTTTTATATCCTTTCTCTTCTGCTTTTCTCTTTTTTTTAATTATTATTTATTTTTATAATTTTGTGTTTTGTTTTTAAATTCTATTTTCTAATCCAATTTTCTAATTCTATTTTCTAATCTATGTTAATAAAATTCAATAACTCTATATTCAAATTTCTAATTTAATTCTAATAATAATAATAAAAAACTATTTATCTTAATTAAAACAATCTATTTTTAATAAAAATCTAAATAGTTCTAAATTCTATTCTAAATAATCTTACTTCTAAAATCTAATCTAGTCAAATAATATCAAAAAAATATATTACATACCATAAAAAAAAAAGAAATCATGAAATAATTATATACAAAAACAAATGTCACATGACATGCTCTTATTGGGCTAAAAAGTGAAAATGCTTCTTTTTGCTGAAAAAAACGTTACGATGTACAAGTGAGGTAAATAAAAAATTAAGTCGGGAAAATGAAAATTTTGAAAAAGGTAGGACAAATTTGGGGTATAACACATGTAAACGCTTCCTTATGAACGTGTACTTCCCCCTTGAAACCTTGACCACAGTCAAGAAGTTTCTCTTCCTCCCTCTGTGAGGGGAACTACGATTACTCTGATTCCATCCCCTACCTCGGATACATAGGTACAAGATGCGAGTCTTGGCGAGTAAACTTAGGACTAACCCCTTTGGTCTTTCTCTTTATCTTAAACCCTTTAGCATACCCCTTAAGCAGATAACTTTAGCAATAGCACATCTAAAACAAGTGATTCCTGTAGAGTACTACAGAAGTTTAGGATGCTAATACCTTCCATAAGCTTAACCAACCCCCGAACCTAGATCTTTCCCCGCATTGTGCTTATGATGCATAATAGGTTTTTCCTTTCTTTAACCTTTCCTTCGGATAAATCAAAGACCGGTTGTGAACTAAAGATGTGATTCAAATTAATCAATAATTTGATATCCTATTCACACTGCAACACCATCATCAAAAAGGGGGAGTTTGTAAGGGCAAAGCCTCAGATACTAGATATGAGTGTTTTGATGATGTCAAAACTTAGCCGCATGGAGGAATAGACATTTGGCGTTATCACCATAATGCATAAGCATACCTTATTTCTCATGTTTATTTGCTTACACTAAATATCTCGAGTACTACATTTAGAGTTGTCAAAATATGCGTCATACGAGTTAAACTCAATTGGTCTATCATAGGTATCATCTAAGAGAATAAAAAACATAAAATTAGGCATTTTTTGAAATTGCAGGTCTTTGAGTCGACCAAACCTCTGCTCTGGTCGACTCATAATATGTGTCCTAAAACTACATTTTGCTCGGGTTAGTATGGTCGACCCATCGGTAGACGCATATTGTTGGCATTTGTATTTGTCAAAAAAATTCAGGCTTTGCGTTAACGCATGCCTTGTTCTGGTCTACACATAGATGTGTGTTTTGCACAATCTATTTTGCTCGGGTTAGCTCAGGTCGACCCTGCACTCTGCATGGGTCGACCGCTCGCTGTTTGTTGCATATTTCTTGATTTGTCTATTATTTTTGAAAGGTGGTTTTATCAGTTATAACAGTTTTGTCTGGTATAAATATTCAATTGCTCTATTCATTTCATATCAATTGAATCAATTAGAAAAACAAGAAAAGTGAAAGAGGTGTCAATTCAAGTTTTCATCATCTTCATCTTCTACAATTCATACCACAACAATCACACACAATAATCTTTGTTGTACATTATACATTATTAAAAGTGATAATGTTCGAAGCCGGTGATTGGGTAATCCGGTTTGGGTTGAGGAATTAATAGGTTTTTCTTGAATAAAACCTCTAGGGTTTTGTCCTCCAAGATTCTCTGAATTTGGGGTTTTTTGCACGAGTCTTCTCAACACATATTCATCCGAGTGAAGGTGATCGAGGAGCGGTGGGTTCCGTCGATCTAGTAGCGGTAATCGGAGAATTTTGAAGGAGAGGTTCGGGTTCGACACACGAGTGTTTGAGATCAGTCGGGCTGGGGTTTGAAGACGGAAGGTTGTTCAAACATAGAGCTGTAATCGGAGGTTCATTCACAAGCTGTCGAAGGACTTGATTTGACTCGAATCAAGGGGCAAAAGGAGATAGCATCTACAACAACAAGGGTGTTTGTTTGTTTGATTGCTATTCAATTCTTGTATATACGATTCTACAACAGGTTAAATTTATATTATAAGAGCTCAATTCTATTGTTAGAATTGAGGGCAGACGTACCCCGAAACAAGGACGACGGGGGAACTGCCTCAACAAATCCTTGTGCCTTTTACCTTTCGTTTTTACATTGCTTAGTATTTGTGTGATTTTAGTACAAACAATTATATCAAATCTAGGACTGTTTTGAGTAAGTGCTAAACTGATTTTGACTCTAGTACAATCGTTGACTGTACAAGGAAACTAGAGCAAATTACTCAAAGCGGAACTCACTTGTAGTACTCTGCACTCCAAGTGTTTGATAAATTGTCTGAACGAAAAGCCTTGTGTGCTGTCCATTTATTGTGGTAATATTTTAAGACATTGGAACTAGTCATACCACATTGTGAGCTAAATCAAATTGATAGTGTGACTAGCGTAGTAATTCTCATTACTCATTATCTGATTCCATCGGCTAAAACGCTTATCTGACTTTCTAGTAACCGTTCGTTATAGACGGTATTTTTCCACGTCCGCTTCCACAAATTAAACAAATTTTTAAAACCATTTTTATTGGTAGCGCCGAATTTTTTTTAAAGGGATCTATTCAACCCCCCCCCCCCCTTCTAGATCCGCGTCGTCGTCTAACACGAACTCGGTCATTCATTGGCCGAGAGTCCGTAAAAACTAGGAAACTCATTGGACGAGCATCAATCATTTTTTAAAATACATGAAAGAAAAAAATTAAAATACTATTTAATTCATAACTTTTTTTTTTCTAATTAAAATTATTATTATAATTAATTAAATATTAAAATAATATGATATATAATATTTTTTAATATTTTTAATTAGTATATAATTATTAAATTAATATAATATATTTTTAATATTAAAAATTATTATTTTAATTAATTAAACATTATAAAAATATGAAAAATAAAAATAAAAATGAAAAATTACATGTGCTCGCCACTTGAGTGGACGAGCACCTTCATGCCAAAAAAATGTTCATCTGCTCGTCACTTGAGTGGGCAAGCATGTAGTGAAGTTAGGGCATCTCATATTTTTTTCAAAGTAGGGTAGTATGGTGTTTAACTTTTCAAACTAGGGCAGAACAGTAAAAAAGTCTCAATACTACATTGTGCTCAACACTTTCTAGAGAAACCGTACATCGTGCGTGGACAGACTGATGGGATAGGTTTCTACTTTTGTATCTTGACATGATAGTTGTTTTGCATCAAACTATCAACTATATTTATATAAATTACATTGTCTAATTGTATCAAAGTGTTGACTTAGCAAATAGACACAGTTACATATTAGTATATGCTTTATTGTAAGATGTCATAAACAATTTGATATAACTACCTATCTCTAGAGGACTATCTATATAGTTAGACAGGAATAAGTGCAACAATATGTGAATAATGAAATAGTTTGACTTTACAAACATCTAAAAAGAAGAATAAACCGATAAACTAAAATAAACAACCAACAACCAAAAAAGAATATAAGAAGAATATGTGTGGCAATAAATTTGAACCAACAAATAATATACGATCATGAAATCATAACCAACTAATTGCATTCATTTGTATAGCCCTCCAATAAATCAAACCCAACTATTGTGAATTAGGATGCCTTAAAACAAAATATACTCGGTTTTTTATAGGCAAGAAATACACAAGGGTTAGGGTTAACAAGGAAAAACAATAAGGATTGGTTATAACTGTTATTTTTTACTTTCTCTATAAATCAGATTACAAGTACTCAAGAATAACAAATAACCCTCTCACCCTAATTAGGTTTTGTCATACCACACTTAAGATGAGAGACTAGTATCTTATTTATAATAAAACTTAACGTACTAAACTAATGAGCTTTTTAACAATTACCCATTACAAGCTAACTTATGGTACAAGCTAACTTAAATAATTAGATCCTTAACACAAGGCCCAATTCGACAATTACATACTAGAACATAATTCGACTAAAGCATGTAGGTCTTCGCCAACAGCAAGTGAGAAAAGTTCTACGGCATGATAATTAGAGTTCGATCCAATATCTCACAAATCTCCACCTTGGATCTAACTCTACCATCAAGAAATAAACTAGCTTTCTTCATGCAGCTTTATCAACTGCATACTGTGTAAAAACTTACAACTGGGTAATGTCTTGGTGATCATATCAGCAGCAATATGATCTGTCAAAACCTTCAGCATCTGGACTTCTCCACGCTCGATTACTCCTTTGATAAAATGCAGCCTCACATCAATGTGCTTGGTTCTCTCATGATATGCTGAATTCTTCGACAAGTGTATTGAACTTTGACTATCACATTTAACAATGACAACTTGACCTTGAAGTTTCAACTCCTTTGCAAAACCTTCAAGCCATAATGCTTCCTTCACAGCTTCAGTTAGGGCGATAATGCAAAACCTTCTGAAGTGTTGCTTTCCAACTAATTGTTGTGCCAAACATAGTGAACACATATCCAAAATTAGATTTTCTAGAATCCATACAACCTGCATAATCTGAGTCGACATATACTTCTATTTCTGCTTTACTATCTTCACCTAAGGCTCCACCATAAATTAGGACTCTATTCAGAGACCCACTTATGTATCTTAGAATCCACTTCAATGCTTGTCAGTGAGCCTTTCCAGGATTCATGATGTACCTGCTTACAAGACTAACTGCATATGCTATGTCGGGTCTAGTACAGACCATAACATACATCAAAGAACCCATTATATTAGCATATGGAATTCTATTCATATAAGCTCTTTCAAAATCAGTATTGGAACACTAATCTATACTCAACTTGAATTGAGGATTTGTCAGAGTCACAACAGGCTTTGAATTCGGCATACCAAACTTTTCGAGAATCTTCCGTAGCTATGCCTCTTGAGATAAGCATAATTTCGCCTGCTTTCTATCTCTTGGGATGTCAATCCCAAGAATCTTGGATGCAGCTCCCAGTTCCTTCATGTCGAAATCCTTATTGAGTTCAGCCTTCACCCTCATTACATCTTCGACATTGTTTCTTTCTATTAGAATATCAACCCCGTAAAGCGACAAACTAAAAAAAAAATTACCAGTTCGAAATCTGAAGTAAACACAGTGGCCGAACTGACTTCTAATGAAACTTATGCATATTATGAACTTGTCGAATCTCCTATTCCACTATCATAAAGATTGTTTCAGTCCATATAAGGATCTCTTCAACTTGCACACATAATCAGAATCTCCTTTTTGACATACCCTTCAGGTTGCCTCATCAGGATTGTTTCATCTAGATCACCATACAAGAATGCAGTCTTCACATCCATCTGTTCTAGTTCAAGGTCGAATTATGCCACTCTGGAAAACAACATTCGGATGGATATGTGCTTCACAACAGAAGAGAACACATCATTGAAGTCGACACCTTCTTTCTGAGTGAAACCCCTAGTGACTAATCTTGCCTTGTATCTTTTTGACGCCACTCCTTCGATTCCTTCCTTAACTTTGAAAATCCATTTACAGCTGACTAACCTGGCTCCAGCGGGTTTCTTGATCAGTTTCCAGATGATGTTATCATGAATAGATTTCATCTCATCATCCATGGCCTTCATCCATTCAGTCTTCTTTTGACTCCTCATAACTTCCTTATAGTTTTTGGGTTCTTCGTCGAGAACCTCACTTGCAGAGATTAAGGCATAAGCTATAAGATTTGCTTACCCAAGTCTTTGAGGTGGCTTGATGACTCTCCTCGACTTATCTCTTGCTAACAGGTAGTCATTATCAGTCTCCTCATCTTCAACAACAACTTCTACTTCTTCTTCGATTTCATCTAGGGTACGCAATTCAGCATCAACATGCTCCACCTCAACAAGAATTTCTCCCTGTTCCAGCTCTTCATCAGCATCATCAGTTTTCTTGAAAGCTATCTCTGCTTCATTAAAAACTACATCTCGACTGGTGATACACGTCCTGTGATCTGGCTCTAGGCACCATGGCCTATAAGCTTTGACTCCTTCAGGGTATCCAATGAACATGCATTTCAGGGCTCTAGGTTCGACCTTGTCATGCCTAATGTGAGCATAGGCCATGTAGCCAAATACTCTCAATTTGTCGAGACTATGTGGATGTCCCGACCAAACTTCTTCAGGTGTCTTCATATCTAATGCAGTTGAAGGACATTTGTTTATCAGATATGTTGCTGTCAAAATAGCCTTAGCCCAAAACACCTTCTTTAATCTAACACTAGTCAACATGTATATAAATCTTTCCAAAATAGTTTGATTAAACCTTTCTGCCAAATCATTTTGTTGTGGAGTCCCTACAATAGCTTTGTGCCTTGGAATACCTGAGGCAACACAAAAACTGTCGAACACCTCATTGCAAAATTCAAGGCCATTATGGGTTCTCAACCTCTTGACCTTTCTGCCAGTCTGATTTTCGACCAGAGTTTTCCATCCTTTGAAATTCTCAAATGTTTCACCTTTAGTCTTCTGGATAAATACACATAACTTCCTAGAATAATCATCAACTATGGATAGAAAATACATTGCTCCTGAATATGATGAACACTTTGCAGGCTCCCAAAGATCAACATTGATGTAATTAAGGGATCTATGATTTCTTTGTATTCCTTTGTTGAACTTAACTCTGCAAGATTTTTCAAGTACGCATGGTTCACAAAATTTTAACTTTTCGACTTTGTCTCCTCCAAGCAGATTTTGTTTCCCTAACTTGACCAGACCCCTTTCACTGACATGGCCCAATCTCATGTTCCAAATTTCTGTTTTCGACAACAATTTCGTGGATGTAACATTTGTCGAACCACTTACAACCTCAGCCTCGAGAGTATACAAGCTTTGTTTCTTCACTCCTCTTAAGACTTCCTTCGACCCCTTCATGACTCTTAAAATACTTTTCTCTCCTTGAAAAACATATCCCTTATTGTTGAATTCACCAAGAGAAATCAAATTTCTCTTTAAATCAGGTACATACCTGACTTCAGTCAATAACCTTATTGACTCATCATGGAGCTTGAATCTCACAGATCCAATACCTGCAATTTTGCAAGATTTATTGTTTTCTAGTAGCACTAATCCACCATCTTGATCATATAGCTCCTCAAACAATTCTCTTTTGGATTCATGCGCCAAGTGGAACCTGAACCCATAATTCACTCCTTCCTTGAGTCACCGCTTGAAACTACAAGAACATCAGATGATTCGAAGTCATCTTGAACAATGGTTGTGTTGCTATAATCTTTACCTTCATGATCTTTCAGGCGTTCAGGGCACACTTTTCTTGTGTGACCCTCCTTCTTACAGTGATAGCATCGAATACTAGATGTCTCACCACTATAAGACTTCTGCTAACTTTTTCCTTTCTTTTTGTCGAACTTACCATCCTTTCGCAAGAATTTTCCCGTAATGGCCAAACCTTCACCAACCGTCGAAGGTTTATGCTCCTTTCGTTTGTTTAATTCCTTAGAATACAAGGCTGATTGAACTTCTTCAAAGCTCAAGGACTCCCTTCCATACAGGAGAGTTTCTTTGAAGTGAGCATGTGTTCTAGGCAAACTGCACAACAACAATAGTGCTTGATCTTTATCATCAATCTTCACATTAATATATTCAAGATCAAGGATCAGCTTGTTGAACATATCCAACTGCTCAGCCAACACTTTGTCTTCACTCATCTTGAATGAATATAGAGCTTGCTTCAGGTAGAGTCGATTCACCAGAGATTTGGTTATGCACAAGCTTTCAAGCTTCAACCATAACCCCGATGTCGCCGTCTCATTTGATACCTGTCGGAGAACCTTATCACCAAGGCTCAACAATATTGCATTATGGGTTTTCTCTATCATGGTCGTCTTTTCTTTTTCCGTTAATGCAGCGTCCATGGATGTCTCTCTCTTCAACACTTCCAAACAACCCTGCTGATTCAGTGGGGCTTTCATCTTCAAATGCCACAGACCGAAGTCGTTCACTCCTGTGAACTTTTCAATCTCATACTTTGTTGAAGGCATCTTCTCCATGCTCACCGCACCAATTTATACCCGATTTCTTTATAGGCAAAAAACACACAAGGGTTAGGGTTAAAAGGAAAAAGAAGAGAAAACAACAAGGATTGGTTATAACTGTTATTCTTTACTTTCTCTATAAATCAGATTACAAGTACACAAAAATAACAAATAACCCTCTCACCCTAATTAGGTTTTGTCATACCACATTCAAGAAGAGAGACTAGTATGCTATTTATAATAAAACCTAACTTACTAAGCTAATGGGTTTTTTTAACAATTATCCATTACAAGCTAACTTAGGGTACAAACTAACTTAAACAATTGAATCCTTAACACAAGACTCAATTCGACAACTATATACTACAACACAATTCGACTACAGTATATAAGTCTTCGACAACAGCATATGAGCAAACTTCGACGATATATTAACTTGAGTTTGATCTAACATCTCACACCAACTAAGAAGATATCAAATATCTAAAAAAAAAACATAATACTATTAATGTTATTAGCAGTCATTGCTTTTGTACTGACTTGAAATTATGCAAGGTACATTGTAAAACAAGGTACATTGTAAAACAAATTTTGACATTATATGTTAGATTGATTAAAATAAGCTTTCACAATAATATACTTTACCAAATCACGTTAATGCATAAATATTTCATAGTTGACATATTCATTTTCACCTTTATAAAATATTTAACATAGTACGTTTAAGACATCATATAGATAATAAGTCTATCTCTTTGTATACAACACGGTGGCTGACATGACAATGTAGCTTTTATCGAGACTGAGTATTCATGTTAGTAATGTAAAAGAAGTACAAATTTCTGGAAATATTGTGTGCACTTTCTTTATCATACTATAGAAATATGTCATTTTCAAATTTGAAAATTAAAAGCTATAGTCAGTTTGTCTTTACTGTCAAATTTAACTATCAGTGCAGATTGTGTTGATCAATAATCCAAGGAATCTAACTTGCATAGTTTGGCCAATTAGAATTTAAAGAAAGCATGATAATCAATAACAACATTAGTTAAGATGACCATAGTGAAATAGAAAGTGTTTATATGGTTAAAATTGTGTTTAAGAAATGATATTTCTAAGCAGTTAGCATGTGCATACTAATCCACCATAAAGTTCATAGGTTCTGGGAAACAGATATTATTACACACATTACAAATTGGTCACTTTTACCTAAACACTTCAACAAGAAAAGGATCATTGTATGGTATATTATAACCTTTATATGTATGTGTATATATATACACAACTCATGTACATGTGAAAGATCCAAAATAATTTTACTACATAAAATGTTATTCCTCCTCTATGTGAGTCCCAATTTTGTACCTCAATATCTTGTAATGAGCTATTTTCTCCCAATATTCACCGATTTCTTTTTGACATCATTTTTGACATCATTTTTACCAGTTTCAACAAAATAATCAAATTTCAATAATTCAAAAAGTGTAATAAACAAACCCCTGAATTTAATTTTAAAATAAAAATATTCAACTTACTTGCTTTGTTAATTTCAAATTCAATGTGCAAATAATCTTCTATTCCAACTTCCATTTGTGCGAGGTATAACACATTACCAAATATAAAATGAGGAAATAAGAATAAAAAATAGAGTTTGGTGAAGATAAAAATAAAGAGAGAAGAACACATAAATTGAAATCAAATCAACAAATTCAAAAGCAGATCTCCATATTTTTCATTTTAAATCAAATCCATATCCCAAAAGAGAATCTCCATCTTTTTATTCACTTTAAATCAAAACAATAATCCGTAAACAGATTTATCGCTTGAACTTAGATATGGTTCTTCTTTTCTTTATAAACCAATATTGCAGATAATCTTGTTTCTATTTGATTTCAATAAGAAAAATAAGAACAAGGAAGAAGAAGAAGAAGAAAAAGAAGGAAGAAGGAGAAAGAAGAAGATGAAAAAGAAAAAGGAGGTAGTCTGAGTGAGAGAAAGAGAGAAATGATGAAATGAAAAGTTAGAAGATAAGAGTTAAATCATTGGGAAAAGAGAAAAAAAATAATATGTTATATTTAGTTAGATTCTAACTAATTGAAAATAAACTATTTAAAAAGGTGTGTACATAGAAACCAAATAGTAACATTACCATTCAAATTAACTAACTATGATAGTTTTGTTGAAAAAGGTAATTTTAGGACCAAATTTGTCTCGATTTTGAGGATGTGGCAAATTTAGAGTGAAGGGCAGAGATGACTTTTCCATAACATCTTTTTTTCTTATATTATAGATTGTTGATTTAGCCATAAAACTTGTGCACAACAACTACCAACAACTACATATTCATCCTCGGAGGTGGAAAGAGCAACACTATGTTGCTTCTTAATGTGCCAAGAAACTAAATGGCTTTCAAATAAGTGACATGTACCACTAGTGTCTTTCATATCTAACTTGCACCGTGCGAAACCGGAATGAGAAAAAATTACTAAGCTACAAGCACTACCTTTAGCATATCGAAGATCGTGTTGGGAGGTTCTGTTAAGATACCTCAAAATATGTTTTATGATCTTAAAATGAGATTCCTTAGGTGGTGCTTGATATCTAGAACACATGAACAAACTAAACATGATATTTGGCATACTCGTTGTTAAATAGAGTAAGGATCCAATTATACCTCTATATTTTGTAATATTGAAGTCCACTCATTTCTCATTTTTTTCATTTAGCATATTTGATGCCATGGATGTTGAGATACTCTTCGAATCTTTCATATCAAACTTCTTGAGAAGCTCTAAGCAATATTTTGTTTAACTTATGAAAGTTCATTTTTCGTCTTGCTTGATTTACAATCCTAAGAAATATGTTAGCTCTCGCATAAGAGACATATTAAATTCTCCCTGCATCAAACTTACAAACTCTCGACAAAAATATTCATTAGTATAACCAAAAGTAATATCATCTACATATATTTGAACTATAAGAATATGCTTTGCTTTGCGTCTTATAAACAAATTGGTGTCCATTTACCATGATTGAATCTTTGTGTTGATTAGAAGTCCACTCAATCGCTCATAACAAGCTCTTGGAGCTTGATTGAGACCATAAAGGGATCTTTTCAATTTAAAAACAAGGTTAGGATTGTCGTAATCCTTAAAACCTAAGGGTTGTTGTCGCATCTCAAAAAATGAGATCCTTCGCAAATCATTCACATGCTCGCGGAAAAGATGTTCGAACAGAGTCGCCACTGAAGTTTATCTATTCCAAAGCAGGAAAGAAAATATCGGCAAACCCCTTTAAAGAAAAAAGAAATAGTTGCCGCAATCAAAGTCGGGTTTAAGAGTCAGTTATGCAAGGGGAAGGTATTAGCACCCCTCACATCAGTTGTACTTAACGAGAACCTCTTAGTTAGATTTACGATAGAGATATTAGCTTACATTAATTGTTCTTCTACTTAATGAGTGAGAGAAAGAAAGAAATGATGGAAGTTTTTTTTATTAAAGGTGTGCCTGACTAGATTTCAAAATCCTGCTCTTACGTATTTTCAGGTGCTATGAAGAACTCAAGGCTACGTTGTTCTACTAAGAATTATTGGTTTGATGGCTTTTAAAGAGTCATCCTTTATACATATCGAGTGTTTAAACCTTTGTTTCTTGCTCACTCTTGGAGACTAAAGTCTTTGTTTCTTTCACATCAATTTGGATAAAGCATACTCATTTCTAAAAAACGTTTTCGGAGGGCAAGGAGGGAAAACAAATTTTATTGGTTTGAGTGTTTTGTTGGATGGTGATTACTCAAATAACCGAGTAAGGCTACTTGTATCCAAATAATTGAGAAGAGGAATGTAAGGATCTAAACCATCTCCCTTTTCATCCTTAATTGTAAAAGGATTTAGATAAGTTTAATGTGTTTTGAACCGACGACAAATACTCGAATGGCCGAGTAAGGCCACTTGTATCCAAATACTCGGAAAAAAGGAATAGAAGGCACTAGACCACCTCCTTTTCGTCCAAGTTATTACTAAAACTAGTTTAACTTAAATTTGATTATGAAAATGGTTTGAGGTGAAAAATATTAGAAGTTTTTAACAGATAACAAGTATTTGAATGGCCGAGTAAGGCTACTCGTATTCAAACAATCAAAGAAAGGATTTGAAGGCTCTATACCATCTCCCTTTTTATCATTTTTGAAACAATGTTTGAGTATGATTAGGTATTTTAGTTTGAATTGGATAAAAGACGCTCGTTGTTGATCGAGGTTTTTATTTGCGTTTAAACTAAAACGGGGTGAAATGATTTGAGGGTTTGAAAAATGCTTGAGAAGTGAGAATGGTTTTGATTTAGGAAACAAACTTGACGTTGGATCGAGTATTTGTTTTTTTTTCTTTTTCTGAAAATGGTTGATTTTAATCTTGAGTTAACAATCAAATAAGATAATAAAACAGTAAATGAAAGCGGTAAACTTACTACATGTTTATGGGAATGGGGGTACAATTTGTCAAATGGAGATATACAATATGATAATTAACAATGCAAGCTTAATAAACAAATGTAAACAATAAATGTGAATGGTAATGAAATCAATGTAAAATAATTAGAGAAAGATAAGAAATTGGAAATAAAACAGAGTTTTAAACTATTAAAATTTAGCGGTATGTTAAGCAATCATAAAACAATTCATATAGGAATCACTCTATCTAAGGCTGTTCAACAAAACTTTATGTGTTTAAGTAGTTTCTGAAATTAAATTGAATTTTAATTCCGAAACTGCAAGCATCTGCAAAAAATTAATGCTTTCCAAAAGACATTTTTTAAAGGTAAATAAAATAACAAACAAATTAAAAAATTGATCATATCCTTGTTCTGAATGCCATTGAATACAGGACGTAGGACCCAACTATTCAAAGTATTCACCTCCACTCATAAAATTTAGTGCAATTAAAATCAAGGAAATTTTCATAATTAAAGGAAGAAAAAGGAGGAGGATGTAGGCTCTCTCTCCCGAATGTTAGGACACTGTTGTAGACTTCCCTGTCTGAATATCCATATTCAGACTTAAAATCAATCACAACCAATCAAGTTCATTCTTTCCCGATAGGGAATTCAAAAGCTTTTCACAAATGACATGTTATTTCCGTTCTATCGCAATACAAACAACGTTTAAAACCTCCCACCCACGAGTATACAAGCAACGTTTAACTATTATAACATAAACGTTAACATCATTCAGTAAAATCAACCAACAAACACTTATTTTCTACTCTACAAATTACGGAGCTCTGATTTTCTCATTGCACTATGAGAATTCGTAGGCACGGGATTTCAAAATCTTTGTGAGCATACTAATTAAAAACTTATTTTTCCCTTAATTAAAACCAATCGCAAGTGACCTTTAGATACTAACACTCATCCGCAAAGAACAATCGAAACGGTTCCCATTGAATACAATGGATGCAAGGGGTGCTAATATCTTCCCTTTGCGTAACCGACTTCCGAATCCGCTCTTGGTTGTGATAACTATACCTTTTCCTGTTTATTTTAAGGTTTTTATAAATATTTTCTCTTTCCTTTGGAATAAATATAGTTCGGTGGTGACTCTGTCTTTTTCGCGGCACGACAGATGGTAACTATGTTGGGGATAATTTTCCTTAAGCAAGTCAAGCCTAGTTTTGTTTGTTTCTTTGCATGTTTGGGTGTTTATCTTTATTACTTTGATTGCTTTATTTTTATTACTTTTATATTCATTATATTCTGGATATTTGTTGTATTCTCTAATGTAGGTTGGGATTGATGATGTTACATGAGAGAAAAACTCTACACCTGAGATTAAGTACACACACAAGATAGTAACCGGTAGAGTCGTGTTGACCTCCTTGACGTTATATTTCGATTATGGTGAACACGAGGCGCCACACCTTGAGTAGATCCTTTTAGGAGAATCACTGTCTTATGAGTCATTCGTTTTAGACAGTGGTATCTCAAAACGGGTCCATGACTCTAGGGACCTTTTTAGGAGACTCTTTCTTTGAAGAATAATACCTACTTGTGATGGGGATATGGGTTTTTGAAGGAAACTTAAAACTCTACATACCTTAAAAATCATGAATACGTCGAACTTTTGAACCTATACCTTGAGAATCATATACAGTTTATTCAGAAGTAATGTCGAACCTTTGAATCTGAAAAATTCAACCTACTTTGAGAATCATATCAGGCTTATCAAGAATATAGTGAACCTTTGAACCTAATATATTGCATACCAATATATCCTTTAAACCTAAAAAAATATTGCATAACATTACACTATATCACATGGCACTATATTCTTCATGCATATGTCAACATGCATGCACATTTTCCTACCAAACCAAGAAAATCTCATATCGCCTTTCCTCTATAACCAACTAGTTGATTACCTAACACACACTTAGAACTGGAAGCATGTCTCAAATGACTATGGACGAACTTCAGCAAGACCAGGGACTATTGAGGAAGGAAGTCAACCAATTGAAAACTCAGATGACCCTGGTTATGGAAATCCCGCAAGCATTATTGAGAAAGGAAGGCAATCTCATACCAATTGTTGTAGCAAATATGGCCACTTCATTACATGTGTATGGGTTCACCTCATGCCATGGGTTGCCTCATAAATATCATCCATGACCCGGACTTTAAAGGCCTCCTTACCAACGTCCATTTCTTGTTCCCCAACCAAGTCAAAGGAACCAAGCGTGGAATCAGAATCGGTATCCAAATCACCAGAAAAATCTCATATGCTTAATAATGACAACAAAGACAAAGGAAGACAAAAAGAAGGATGGACCCGATTCATATGCCTTACAGTTAACTACTCCCCCATTTGCTCAATAGCTCATTGGTTCAATTAAGGGAACTTTGGACTTCTCCAAAACCTCTTCCTCAGGGATACGATGTAAATGCTAGATGTGAGTTCCACTCAGGGGCACCCGGGCACACGATCGAGAATTACAGAGCCCATAAGCACAAAGTATAAAACATGTTCGATTCAAAGGCTATCATGTTCACACCAAATGGCCCAAACATACTAAATAATTCCATTCCCCCATATGTGAGCACAACTGCAATTCCATAATCAGTGCAAGTGGAAGCAAGAATATATATGAAAAGGTTGCATATGTTGGAAGAGTCTGAAGAGGAACCTCCTTGGGGATTATCACGTCAACTTCTACAAGCATGATGACTGTAACACCCTGATTTATTTTGATTATTTTTCGTAATTAAATTATCTGGTGTTGTGTGTATGTATGTGATTATGTGTGTTTCATTATGTTTGGGTACCCTGTAGTGAAGGGTAGAGACCTTAAGAATAGAATCTAAGGGTGGAAGGTTGTGGGAGTAAATGAGTAGAGATGGGTGGTGTTGTTGGTAAAGCTAATTAGTACAACTATTTATTAATTATTTATTTAAATAATATAAGGTTGATATTATTGGAATTAAATAATTAGTATTAGTATTATAATAATAATAATAATAATAATAATAATAATTATTATTATTATTATTATTATTATTATTATTATTATTATTATTATTATAATTTAGGGAGTTGAGGGACAAAATTGTTTTGATCGTGAAAATAAGAGAATGTTGAGAAGAGAGCTAGAGCAAAGAAGAGCTAGGAGAAAAGGCTTCCATTGTTGAGGTAGAAGAATCCTTGTGCAAGAACTCTAAGGTAAGGGTGAAGTTCTAATTATCTAAGGGTTAACATAATGATTGGTGGGTAGATTATGCCATTTAGGGGTTTTGTTTTCTTCTCTTTATTCATGATTTTGGATTATTTGATGATTTCTTGATTTCTTGATGAATCATGTATGGAATGTTGATGTTGAGACTGATGTTAGAATGATGCATTATTGCAATTATTGTTGTTGAAATCGTGTGATTGATTGGATTGTATTATATTGATGTTGTGTGATTGATGTTGTTACGAGTCAGAGTCGAAACTCAAATTTATGAGTATTTTTGTGAAAAGAGTTGAAGTTTTGATGTTTAGAAAAGTGATTTTGGGGTAAAAATATGTGTTATTCAAATGGTATAAATATGGGGTTTTGGGGATGACTTAAAAGTGATTCTGGTTTTGAAAAGTTATAGAAAAATGCTTATGTCAACATTGTAATCGATTACCAGAAAGGGCATAACCGGTTACACTGCTAAAAACTGTGTTTTGGGCATTTTGGGCAAGGTGTAATCAGTTACTCTGATTAGGGTAACCCGTTACAATGTGTGTATTATGCATGGTGTGACTGGTTACAAGGGGTGTAACTAGTTACCCTAATTATGGTAACCGGTTACACTTGGAACATTTTTGGAAAAACTTTTAAAATTCATAACTTTAGTTCCGAGTGTCTGATTCGAGTGTCGTTTGAAGCATTGGAAAGCTAACGCGATGAACTTCCTTATAAAAATAGTTTTTGTTCCATAAGTTTTATATTTTGTTTTGTGGTGGCTAAAATGCATTGTAATGATTATTTTGTGCTGTGAAGTACTCATAAATGTATTGTGGTTGTTTGCTATTGTGGAACTGTCTTAACATGTATTAAGTGTGATGGCCAGTATTGGTGGAGTACATGACTATGGAGGTGTTGGTCATTGTATTTGAAGTTGTTGATGCATGATTAATATGTTGCATGCATTCATGTTGTTGGATATTGGTCCATTGTTTTTTAGCCTCAATCCTAGGAGGTGAGGATTATATGTTGATAGCTGATTTTAGAGGTGATGGAATCGGTGAGACGTTATCGAAGGTGATGGTAATGAGTTGGTGAGCTTTGATCCTAGGAGGTGAGGATCGGAGCCGGTGAACCTGCATGTTCACGTATTGGAATTCCAACGAGAATTGTGGTTCTGAAAAAAAGGATCGGGTTTTGAAATAGGAAGCGAATGGTACCACATGCATTGAGTCTGGTTGTGAGTCTCATTCTATCTCATATTGATTTCATATGTTATTGTGTTGGATGTTATTGTTGTATGTTGGATGTTATCGTTGTATGTTGGATGTTGAATGGTTGTTGTTGAGTTGGATGTTGTTGTTGTATGTTAGATGTTATTGTTGTATATTGAATGTTATTTTTATATGTTGGATGTTATTGTTGTATGTTGAATGGTTGTTGTTGAGTTGGATGTTGTTGTTGTATCACAGAGTATGTTATTGTATGTTGAATGATTATTGTTGAGTTGGATGTTGTTGTTGCATGTTGGATGTTATAGTTGTATGTTGAATGGTCATTATTAATATGTTGGATGATTGTTGTGTTGGTTGTATGAAAAGGGTGATGTGCATGAGATAATCTGTAAATACTTATTATCATGTTTTCCTTTATATAATTATGATATCTCACTACTTCTATTTGAATGTTTCCTTTACATGGGCATCGTGCAGATAACTTGCAGTAGAGGAGTTAAAGTAAGTAGAAGATAAACTCTTCTATTTTCCCTTTAGTGTCAGTGTCTGCTCTGATGTGTAACATAGGGGTCAGGGAACATTGTGTTATGTTGAGTTGATAAATATTTTTGGATATCTCTAGAATATTTGTTGTTTATGTTATTTTGAACAATAATTTATTCTGAATACTTGTTTAACTTGATGCTTCCGATGTTTCAATAGAGTTTTGAGGCTTCATACATGTTGATCGTGACCTTACGTGTCTATCGAATTATCTAACTGCAAGTATACAGTATATTGCATAGTTTTAAAAGATATCGAACCCACAAGGACTAATAATCAATCTAATGTTATCAATTGATGTTATGTAAAGCTAAGGCTAGTGATTAATTGGTTTGGACAGAAATAAAACATAAATTATTGAAGATTAAGAAATATATTAATAAAGAGAGGCCGAAATATGGATTTTATGTTCCTCAGGGACTCTGTAAATTATAGGCGTTAAATTATAGTTAAATCACGTTCCGTAAAAAATATTAGTTTAAAGACTCTATCTCACACTCTTGTGCTATTGACTAAAGCCACACTTCTTAACCATGAGATTTTGCTCTCGCTCGCCCATTTTAATTAAGAAGCATATTTTGAAAACTAATTAGATCCTAATTGATATCTAAAGCGCTCTCGTTATATTTAGGATCAATATTCAGTTCCCACTATCCGGTTCAATCCTCACACTCTCGCGCTATCGGCTCGAACCTTCATTTGCTTTTCACTCTCGTGACAAAATACTAAGAGTTAAACTTTGAATATAAAGCCAAAACAGAATTTACTAACATTTCGCACCTAATTTCATTACCGAGTCCCGTCGAAAACGACGGTCCTTACATACCGGTCTCAGATACATTTAGCCAGAAATTAAATTAGACATAAGCAACTTAAACATAATATTCGAATATAAAGACAACATGCTATTAAGGTATAGGGTGCGATAAATAAATAATTAAAGAAATACTAATAAAAAACCTATAAAACTCGAAATAAATTGCGAGAAGTTGAAGTAACAACGAACAAAGTAATTTGATTATGTCGGCAGGCTTTTCGATCCAAGAGTACAAAAGCTTAAGAACATAATTGTAACAATTTCTCAATGCGAGCGATTGTCACTTTGAAAGTGATATATGATTAAGACTAGAAAAATGGTAGAGCTTCCGCACTATGCTTAGATAACTCCAAACTAGGTAAATTAAGTCTTATATAGAGGTCCTAGGCTCTAAAACTGCTTCCATTACACGTAGAGAACATTGAGATAAAGTGGGAGAGTGAGAGAGAGGGAGTCCAAGCCAAATTCACATATTCTATTACTGCATGATAATGGCGACCACCATTAGGATAATGTCGGATGCCATTAGCTTAATTAGTGGATGACATGGACTGGGTACATGGTGAATGCCAATAGGGCCATGGCGAACGCCATATACAAGAAGCATGACTTTTCTGCATTTTCTTCATCTCTTTTGCTCCTTTTCCGGTTTCTTCGCATAGTTGCTCCATAATCTATTTAAACCTGAAATGCAAACAGAACAAGGCATAAGAGTGATAAAACATAACAAAATGACATCAAATAACATACGAATCGGTCTAAAAACATGATATGTTTTTATGTTATCAAACTCCCCCACACTTAGACCATTGTTTGTCCTCAAGTAATCAACCAACACATGAAATCAAGTAAGCATAGTTTCGGAAACATAGGCACAACGAAACTCTAATAGTAAGTAGATGCTAGGCTAGTGCTAGATCGATAGGTTCTAAATGTCAATACCAAGGATACCGTAACGACACATGTCCGCATTTTGCGGTCGAAAACTCCCCCTTTATGCAAACCAATCTGAATCATGTCGTTATAACCTAACCTATGCTCTTTGTTCTCTTTCACCCCTTTTCATTCTAGCGCAATCACATTAAACCCTTTATCCTCACACTCACATGGTAAGTAAACCTGTTAGTGTCTAATGATCTTATTATTGGTTCATTTTTTTTTCTTTTCTTTTCTTGACCCATTGAACTTAAAGAGTCCATTCCATTAGTCTAAGTAGTCAGGCGAGGGCCACCTAACTTAGAGGGGACATATCCTTTCATTCACTTTTATTTATCAATTCAATTCGATTCAACTCAGAGATCATACACATATTTGCATCAGTTTCTTACTTAGTGTGTGCATAAGAATGATGTTGACTGCTAGTATAAACTACTTAGCAGTTACTTTAAAAAATTAGAGCTTAAGGTCTCGGCATAATGGTTACTAAAATTGATATCTCATAATTAGGTAGTTTAAGGTGTTAGAACGATATCGAAGTTATTGAAACATTCCCAAGTCTTTCTAACATAGCCAAAAAATACAAAACAACCTATACTTTCGAAGTGTCATGCCATGAATCAGAACAAAAAAAATTCACTGGGGGTCAAATTTAAGGGAAATTTAATAACAAGTGAACAAAATTCACGCAATAACACTCGACAAAACATGTTATGACTCGACCAAAAAACGCAAACAGTTAAAAGAAACAACCTAATTTAAGAAAAAGAAAGCTAACTAGAAAGCAAGTAAAAATGAAAAATAAAGCGGTAAAAATAAAGATAAAGCGATAAAACTCCTTCCCCACACTTAAACCAAACATTGTCCTCAATATTTTAGTACAAGGTGGACAAAGGAGAGGAAAAACCTGGGTAGCCGGTCTCAGTGTTGGCCTCGGCCTCAATGTCGTCCAAAACTACCTCTATTGTGCATAGGGTGTGGTACACCTACGTGTTGCATGTACTCCATCATATCTTCCATCTCCATACATAATCCATTCATTTTCTCGATGAAGTCTCCCATGTTTCACTTGGTCCACTCAATATAGTCATGATGTTGCTCCTGAATCTAATGAATAATGGCTATCATCTCATTCTATTGTGTCTGCATGCTCCTAAGTAACAGGTCACGCTCAACTTCGGCATCATTTTGGTGTCTTAACTCAGAGAGGACTTCGTCAAGAGAGGTCTTGGTAGTTGTGTAATTGTATATTTCGCGGGACAGATGTCCAGCTAAGGTACATGGGAAAGAGTCAGCAAAACCATGTGCAGTGCATGGATGTGCGTCAGACTTAGGACTATCATGCTCCATAGTAACAATCTCATCATTGATGTTGTTACCCACATCAGCCTGAATATTAACATTATCGCCAGGCTCTAGGGCAGTCAGATCATATGTCCAGTTGTTCCTTACTCGCACATCAGTGCACGCGGAATAAGGTAAACTAATACTCCTGGTGCCTCAGTTACTAACCATCAAATAATACCTTCCGTCTGGTTTGTTCTTAACTAGGCACATACTACGACAGACATCCAAATCTAAGAAAGGTGTCTCAAGTGGCTATAACATGGCTAACTCAGTGCCTAGGTCCAATGCATGGGCTATGAATGTTATTATCCCTCTAACGCAAATAGGACCACCTACCCTAATGTTGAGAGACTAAAAATGTGTGAGTAAGAATAGTGTACAGTTCACCCGTGCCTGTGTTAGTGTGCAGTGTAAAAAGAAAAGATCTTTCGAGTTTACTTTCCCATTATTCTCCTGACCAAAGATGGTGTTAGCTAATATGCAGTGTAAATACCAAACGGTCAGGTTGTGGATTGTGGTGGCTTTTAGGCTTTCCCAGTCAGCAGTGGCCTCGCTAGTGATTTATTTCCAAAAACCAAGTGCATCAGTTTGCCAATCGCTCTCCAAGGGAGCTTCACAAGCAAAACCATCCCCATGAGGGAACTGTAGTAAATCAGAAATTTGATATTGACTAAATGTATAGTCCTTGTTAAACAGTCTAAACAAAATCGTGCCTATAGTATGTTGACCACCTACAGGTGTGGCATTCCTAAACGAACTAAAGAACTCGTAAGTGAGCCTAACGTACGTAAGGCTAGACAATGAGAAAAAATGAGTCATTCCTAAGTTCTCTAACAGCCAATTCATACTACTTATTAAACCTAAATCGCGTAGGGCAGAGTTGTCGGGATACCTTGTAGGTGTGACATCCCTCTTAAACAGTTTGAGGTACCTTGTTATCTAGTTATCACCCTCTAGGCCTTCTCTGAAATTGATTCTCGTGAAGTTTATCTCTCTCCACGGTCTAACGGCTCGTGGAGGCATGGTTGATGGAAGAATGGAGGGTTTAAGGGAATGAGTAGGAAATAGGGAGAGGTGGAGAAAAATTCTTGGTTAGAAATGAGGGGTGGTTAAAGAAATTGATGGTAATGGGATGAAGATTGAAGGTTGGAAGATAAAGGGATGAGTGAGTTAATAGAAGAGTAAGAGATAGTGGGTTTGGAAAGTGAGAAGTTGGAGAAAAACATACTAAGGGAAGTTTAAAAATTGAATATGTCGCTTCACTGATATGGCGGACGCCATTAACTTTATACCATTACTATTCAAAATTCAGGCTAATGGTGAATGCCATTAGCGTATTGGCGACCGATGTTTGCCTTAATTGCGCAAAAATTTAATTTAGGCATAAAATTAACTATTTTTAAGTGCTTTTTTTAGTTGTGCTAAGGCCAAAGTTATGTCAAGTAATTATATTTCAGCATGTGGTCTTAGGGAGATTAATCGAAATAAGGACTTTAAGGCATAAAGTAAAAGAAAATGAAAAATACATGAAAAACGAAAAATACATGAAAAATGAAAAATGAAAAATTCAGAATAAAATAAAAATGGAAGGGGAAATTTGCATTAAAACAAAAAAAAAATTGTGGGTTGCCTCCTACATAGTGCTAATTTTACATCGGTAGCTTGATGAAGAATGTTAAAACTAGCATGAAAATGATGAAATCCTAATTAGAAAACATGTAAAATTCCTAGACTAGAAAGATGGAAAATACTTCCTTCCCCACACTTAAACGAGTCAGTTTCCTCACTGCCTAAGTGCAAGGTAGGAAAAAGTGCGGCAATAACAAAGTAAGATTAGCCACTACGGTGTCTGATATTAGGCTCAAAATATCGTATCATGGAGTAGATTTCTTGAAATAGGTGATCGAATCGCTCATTGGACACGTCCATAAAACCAAGGAGATACACACGCAGAGTAGTCAACTCTCCTTTATGAGTAGAAAATTCCATCTTGGGGGCCTTAATTGTAGTTGTGTGATCTATAGGACGCTTGACGTGAACAATAGAGGCGTAGCATCAGAGAGAGGGGCGTGACAATTATCATAAACTTGAGGGGTATCAGGTGGAGTGGGTGACTCACTTTGGCTCTCAAAGTCATATAACTAGTTGTTTCTATTGTGCACACTAGTCTTCTTATGATTTGGTAATGTAAAACTATACATTACCTCATTATCAATCAGCAACTCAAATTCCTCAGGTCTTAAATTCCCTATAAAGTGTCGGTTAAAACAGAAAGCAATGTGCATGGGTCAGATACCTCTTAAGGAGGTTAAATGGTTAAAAGGGTATCTAAGGCCAATGGCTGATGCAATCATCATAACCAGGCCTCCTATGAAGGTATGTTCATGGGTGTCTCATGCAATCCTGTCTAAATTAGCTAACATAAATGTTGTAGTATTCATAGGTCTGGATTGGGAAGCACTAAACATAATAAATAATTCGTCTCTAGATACCATGGTGATGTTCTCCTCTTTCCCAAAGAGGGTGTGAGCTAGGATCTTATGGAAGTAACAAAAAGTTGGGTTATGGATATTCTCAGAAAACATGGAGTTCGGTTCAGGGTGATGGTTTCCAGTAATACTACCCTAGAAGAAATCATGTTCAAGCTCCATGAAGACATCTTCCTGAGCTACAGTAAACACATCTGGGCAACTAGGAAATCCTATAAGGTCATCCATCTCACGGTGTGTGAAACGGTATTTGGTCCAAAATAGTCTAAATGTAGTTAGGCCTCTGTTGAATCCCAACCCTATGTTAGGATCATAGAAGAAAGAACTTAAAAACTCAAGGGTCAGCCTACGGTAAATGCTAAATGATCTGGTGATTTCCGCAAGTGCACGAACCCATCGAAGTAATATAAAAGATTGTCAAACCCACATAGACCAATTGTCAAATCTATCGTTACGTAATTGTTACAGTGTTTATCTAAGGCGATTGAGTTAAAAATAAGAATGATGAAGTAAATAACTTTAATAAATTCAGATGAATAACAATACTGGAATGTAATTCACATCAATCAATAATACTCTAACTTTATTTACTAAGATTACTTATGGGGCAATATTTTCACTTTGAAAAGAATCAATTTAAGGGGAACTGTCGCTTTCATGCATACAGAACCGAATTTACTCTCTAACTAATGTCGTCCATTGTCACTTATGGAAAGTGTTTATCGCGTTAAAGTAGTAAACCTATTTTTAAGAAATTAAAATCTTAACTCAATCGAAAAGTGATTTTGATTGGAAATTTTAACTTAAAAGTGTTCCAGGCTTTCGCTCAGGTAATCAGATCATAAACCTATAAACGACGCGCTTTCGTAAATAGTTTTAAACTTGCTTTCTAGAAATATTAGATTCCCTAATTAATTAAAAAAGTTCTTTCACGGTAATTTTTAACAAAAGACAAACCAATTTTAGTCTTTAGTGTCAGATGGCTTTCGATCTTACCCAACGTTTTCACTGCCCCAATTTCGTAGGGGAAGATTAAAATGAATTCAGAAAAACTGCACTTAAACCAAAACAACCCGCAAAGGTAATCCTAAAGAGATAACATGTAGAGCATCATCTATTGACGATTCTCACATCCCAACACTAATAAGTTAGCCGAACATGATTATTAGAAACAAAACATAAAGGACTTTAAGTGCAAACATAATGACTGATTAAAAGCATTTTGAAATAAAATTGCGATAGAGGTAAATAAGATGAAGAGAATAATTACGAGGTAAATAAAACAGAAAAGTAAAGGCAAGATAAAGTAAATATAAAAGCGGAATGAATTAAAAACCTTCTCCAAACGGAGTCTTGAAACTGGTACAATAAATGCTGGAGTAATCTTGACAGAAATAAAACTTGTACAAGGATGATCCAAACTTGATACAGACTCGATTCGTGATGCAATAACTCTTCAGTGTGAAGGGTTATGCTTACAATTGGACAGACTATGGTCTAAGTTTGCACAAAAATTGGATGATCAAAAGTGGAGGCATCAGGGGGTTTTATAGGGTTCTAAAAACCCTAAAAATCCCTTAAAACCGCTCTAAAAATGTGGAGAGAAAGTAGGAGCGCTTGTGGACTCTTAGGGGATAACTAAAGCCTGTTCCCAACCGTTTTGACCCAATAGAGCATGGCAAACGCCACGGTGGGTGTGGAAAACGCCACACCTTGCCAAATCATGCTTGTTTGTTCCTCTTCCTTCCTTGTGGGCCCCTTGTGGTCGCCTTGAGTGCAAACTACTCCATTTCTTCCGTTTTTCGCCTGTTTTGCTTCGTTTCTTTACACACGCCTCTTAAATGGCTAAATATCTTAAACACAAACAAAACACCCACATAATATTAAAAATGTAAACAAAATGACAATAAAACATGCATAAACCAAGTCAAATAAACGATGAAATATGGTGTCATCACTAAACCTCCTCCTCACAGCAAAATTCTCTCAGCTTATCTGATTAAGCAAGTACATCACACTATCTCTAATGCCTAGGGTGGTTATGGTAGGTCTTTTAGGTTAAATGGATAATGCTATCTCTCTCTGAGCTAGGGCTTCAAAACATCGCCTCTAGGCTTCATTCCTGAAAACAACCTCCATGTCGTCTACGGGTTGCATCTCTAAAGTTACTGCGAAAGTTAGCTTATGCTAATGTTAGCCTGAAAGTAGACATAGAGCAAGTTAGTAGTGGTCAGAACAATGAATATACAGCATAATAGTATTTGGGGAAAATAATAAAAATCTAAAACCTAAGAACGTGGGTTTCCTCCCACACAGCACTTCATTTAATGTTGGGAGCTCGACACTACTTCATAAAGAACTATTCTTGCAAAAGAGCGGGCAACTCTTCTAGTTTGTAACTTATGTATAAATCTATATTTTCTACGCTATGGTAGTGCTTAAGTCACTTCCCGTTTACAACAAATGTCCCATTTGATTTACCTCTTATTTTTATGGCTCCGCTTTAGAACACCTTTATAACCTCAAAAGGGCCGGACCATATAGAATGAAGTTTTCCTAGAAATAGTTTTCGTCGAGAGTTGAAAAGAAGGACTATATCACCCTCATTAAATTCTCTCCTTGCTATACGTTTATCAGGCCACTTTTTAGTTCTTTCCTTATAAATCCAAGCATTTTCATAGGCATTTAATCTAAGTTATTCTAGTTCATGGATGTCTAAAATTCTCTTTTCTCCTGCGGCTGCATTATTCATATTAAGGGTGTTAATGACTCAATAAGCTTTATGTTCTAATTCGATCGGCTTATGACACGATTTACCATAAACTAGCTTAAATGGAGTGGTTCCTATCAGGGTCTTATAGGTTGTTCTATAGGCCCACAGAGCCTCGTGAAGTTTCGCAGACCAATATTTCCTAGAAGTTACAACATTTTTCTCTAATATCTTCTTAATTTCCCTATTGGAAATCTCAACTTGTCCACTCATTTGGCGATGGTAAGGTGTCGCTACTCGGTGTCAGACTCCATATTTGAGCAACAGTCTTCCAAAGATATTTGAAATAAAATGGGAGCCACCGTCACTAACGAAGAGTCTTAGCACACCGAATCTGGGAAAGATGATATTCTTAAAATTTTTAATAACTACTCGTGCATCTTTCGTATGAGAGGCTACATCCTCGATCCATTTTGAAACGTAATCAATAGTGAAGAATATGTATTTGTTACCAAAAGAAGATGGGAAGGGGCCCATAAAGTCAATACTCATACATCAAAGACTTCCACTTCTAAGATACCTTTCAGTGGCATATCGTTTTGTTTAGAGATATTTCTAGTGTGTTAGCACCAGTCACAATTTATAACCGCGGTATGGACATCTTTCCATAAATTAGGCCAAAAGAGGCTGGATTGCAAGATCTTTGTGCAAGTCTTAGATGTGCTTACATGCCCTCCATAGGCTGAAACATGGCAGTGGGATATGATGTTGTCTACCTCCTCTTCGAGGACACATCGATGGAAAATACCGTCAGAACCTCTCTTGAAAAGAAGGGGCTCATCCCAATAATAATGTTTTAGATCATGAAAGAATTTCTTCTTTTGTTGTTAAGTTAAATCTAGTGGAAGTACTCCGGATGCTAGGTATTTGATAAAGTCAGCATACCACGACACAATGGTTTTAGTAAATACTGCTTCTACAACTTCATTAGTTTCAACGTCATTATAAATTAGAGAGCATTCAGTTGTATTACTTTCTAACTAGGCTACTAGTCGATCATAGGGGAAATCATCGTTGATGGGTACTTGTTAGGGTTTTATGCTCTCAATTCTAGAGAGGTGACCGACTACAACATTTTCGGTTCCTTTTTTATCTTTAATTTCTAAATCGAATTATTGAAGTAGCAAGATCCATCTCAAGATTCTTGACTTGGCGTCCTTTTTGCTCAATAGGTACCTAATTGCGGCGTGGTCAGCGTAGACAATTATTTTAGCTCCTACTAGGTAGGAACATAATTTATCTAGCGTAAAAACGAAGGCTAAGAGTTCCTTTTCTGTGGTGGCATAGTTCATTTGTGCTTCATATAAGGTTCTAAATGTGTAATAATCGCATGAACCTTTTTGTCTTTGCATTATCCTAAGACTGCGTCTATGGCATATTCACTAGCGTCACACATTATTTCGAAAGGTTTGCCTCAATCAGGTGGTTGCATAATGGGTGCAGTAATTAGAGCGTTTTTCAATAGTTGGAACGCCTCTAAGCATATTTCATCGAAGATGAATTTAACATCTTTCATTAACAGGCCAGTTAGTGGTTTAGTTATTTTAGAGAAATATTTTATGAATCATCGGTAAAAACCCGCGTGTCCTAAGAAATTACGTATTTCTCTAACGTTTTTCCAAGGTTGAAGGTTTTCTATCACTTCTATCTTAGCTTTATCGACCTCAATCCCCTTGTCAGACACTACGTGTCCAAGTACTACTCCTTGTCGGACCATGAAATGGAATTTTTCCCAATTAAGTACGATATTAACTTTTACACATCTCTCAAGTACCATTTTTAGGTTCGTTTAACATCCTTCAAAACTTTGCCCACAAACGGAAAAATCATCCATAAACACCTCCATGATGTCGTCTAGAAAATCTGCAAAGATCGTCATCATGCATCTTTGAAACATTGCAGGAGCGTTATATAGTTTGAATAGCATTCGTCGATAGGAAAATGTACCATAGGGACAAGTGAAGGTGGTCTTTTCTTGGTCATCAGGATGAATAGGAATTTGGAATAATCCTGAATAACCGTCTAAATAACAAAAATGAGAGTGTTTAGCCAATTGTTCGAGCATCTGATCTATAAAAGGTAAAGGGAAGTTATCTTTATAAGTGGCTTTGTTTAATTTTATATAATCAATGCACATCCTCCATCCAGTTGCAACATGTTTCCCTACAGCTTCGCCTTTTTTGTTATTGACAACTGTAACACCTTCTTTCTTCGATACGACATGAACTGGGCTGACCCAGCTACTAGCAGATATTGGATATATAGTTCCTACTTCTAATAGCTTGTTGTTGCACCCCAAAATTTGCCTAACCTTTTCTCACTTGGTTTATGTTTCCTTGCATTAGCATATCATTGATCTAACATTTGCATATCATAACATTGTTCATTTGTGCAGGGGATCAAGTGTGGTTTATATCTAGAGGAGCCTATCTAAAGGTCTTATTCAAGCTTGAGAAGTCACCATAGTCATCAGGAAGAGGGTTGGGTTCTTGAGAAGTTCAGTTGTTTGTATGTGGTTAATCTCCTAAGCTGGGGACCAATTGAAGACCATTAGTGGGTTGTAGAGCCTTGATCAGGGATAGAGTGAGCACATAGAGTTCCTTGAGGGTCATGGTGGAGCTCAATCATGTCATTATGCCAAGTGCGAAGAGCCACAGTTAGGGGTGTTGCAATTAGGGTTTCCATCTGAATAACCCTAAATCAACTGTGTGATTGAAGATGGTCAAAGCCCAATTCTAAGTCTTTGTAATCATGGATAGTTTTGTTGAGATACATGAGATGATATTCCAAGATCAATGCAAGAAGAAGCCCAAGTGTGAGGAGTTGCTAAACTAGGGTTCTCAGGGTAAAATCCCCTATTTAGTGCCTAACTTCAAGACCACTTATCTCAAGATACAAGTTTCATCTCCACTTTTGGCCAACATGAAACATGTAGAGCTTGCTTTAAATTTAATTTGAGTACTAGAAGTCCTCCATTGGATTTATAGAACTCAAGTTATGGTCCAGACAAGTTACAGGTCGTCAGATGAATGTGAAATTTGTCTGCAAAAGTCAACCAACTTCCAAGACACTTTTGACCTAGAAGGATGTTTCTCCTCAACTTTTGTCCAACATGAGAGTTGTAGGTCTTGATCTTAGATTTCCAAATTGTATTAGAAGTCCTCCATATGATTTGTAGAACTCAAGTTATAAGGTTTACAAGTTAGGGGTATTTTGGGAAAGTAAGATTATAGGTCATTTGGCATTATAGGTCATTTTCTCTATCTTGCAAGTTTCAAATGCAGTTTTGTTCAACACAAAACTTACTCAAAATGATGTTTTTAGGTCAACCATGTCCTCATGATGAATTGATTTGGCCTAGGGTGAGACTTGGTTTGAGAAATTTGGAAAAAGGGGGAATTAAAAGGCATTAAACTTCAAAAATTCAAGATTAATTCATTTTGTGCTCAAACAAGGCAAGTGGGTACTCATTTTAATTAGAAAAATCATTCTAAACGCATTGGCAATATTAGATTTTTCATTTGAGGTCTATTTTATGGTGCTTTAGTTTGTTACTTCATGAATAAGCTACATATCAAAAATCATTCACAAGGCACAAACAAGGACTCCTTTTGATCCAAACTCATTCACCATGTCATATGCAAGTGGATTGAAGGTTCTAGAAGGTGCAAGCAAGGCAAATTTGTGCATCACCATTATTGGATTTTGGAAGAAACTTGAAAATTGGATATCATTGATTGGGCCTCCCATGGACCTCTAAAGCCCACAAATCACTTCTATATATTTCCATGAGTGATTCTAGATGAAGGTTGGTGATGGAATGAGCTTGGAAAGGTAAGAAACAGTTGCAAAAAGTTAGTTACAAGCCAAAATCAAATTTCATCTTGGAGGCCATTTCTGGAGCAATTGAGCATTGAAGAAGCTTCCACCATCATCAAGGATTGAATCTGCACGATATTGAGCCAAGAACCACACTGCAAGTTCTCCAATTCGAAGCTCCAACTCAGGTTTTTACATTTCAAATTTATGCTCCATTCATGATGAATTAGGCTAGAATTGGCATGTGGTTAGGTTGTACATGAACCATAGATGGATTTAGAATCAAGAAATTGAAGTTTAGAGACAATTTTAGGATGGACACGATTTTTGTTTGGATTGGTATCTCTCTGTTCTTAGAGTTTTAGTATGAATAAGTGTGATATTTGGAATCCTCGCGAATTTTCCTTCGATTTTGGTTCAAGAATCACTCGATTTCGTTGAGAAATGAGAGAGATAGGTGTTGGAGAGGTCCGCCGGCCGCCCTCACGGTTACGTCGTCGGAATCTGCATTTTTTCCCTCCCTTGGAATGTTTAAATGGAGAAGACGAAGACAGCATCGTCCGATCACGTAGAAAATGAAGACTAAGTCTTTCAATCTGAGGATCACCAGCGCGCCACATCAGCTTGTCCAAAACAGTGCACTTAAGTTAGTGAGTTCTGAACGGGCTTAATAAGTTTCGCTAATCACACCCCACGCGAAGCCCATTAACCAAATAACACGTGAACTCTGTACTATCTGCACCTCCTCCTGTTTTTTTTAATTGCTTTTTTTCTTTAATTTTCTGTTTTAATTCTGTTTCATTTTAATTCAATAAAAATAGTAAATCACTTCATAACATCCTGAAATAAATCATGTGAACACTTTGGAATGTTTAGAATTTTATCATGTTTTTTATTTTAATTTTCCATTTATTTCATGTTTTCTATTTTTAGTGTGTTTTAATAATGGGATAATTGTATGTTGGGTTTGTTGATTTTATTCCTCATTCATGCTTTTGATTTTGTTATTGAAATTTTGTGTGTTGGTTTTAGACATATTATTGATGTTATGTGAATTTTGTTGAGATTTTTAGATCACTCTAAATAGGATTTTAGGGTAGTTGTTTAGGAGTGTTCTTTAATGGATCTCTTTAGTGTACCCTTGAGGTTTTAGATTTAATTTGAGCCTTTTGGTTTAGGTGTAGCCCCTGATTTTTGCACCATAGAATGTTGACACATATGGGATGATGTGGTATTTTCCTTAGAATTTTTAGGAATGATTTTCCCTTAGTTCCCTATTTTACAAATTGGCCTTAATTTAGGTGATCCTAACTAGTTAAGTGCATAGATTAGTTTTGCAAATGACCATTGGATGATCTTTAGTGTAGATACCTCTTGTAAATCCCTTGAACCCTTAGCATTGATGATCATTAGAAGGTAGCATTTGAGGTTCTTTAGAGATTCAAGTAGGTGGATGATCTTTCCCTAGGGATAGTCTCACTACCAATTTTCCTTGCTTGATAGGAATCCTCCTTGTGAGCATGATTCCTCATGTGGAGGAATTCATTGTAATATCATAAAGGGGTTGAGTCCATGAAAGCTCTCTCTAAGGAAGTGGAGTTGGTTAAGTGCATGTGGTAAGTTCCTGTGGAACTTACCTTGCTTCTCATCTTCATTCTCCTAATATTCTCTCATTCATTTCTTTTAGGAACCTTCTTGGGGTAGCATAGTCCCTCCTGTGGGGGGAATGTTGCACATCTCTTGAAGGAGCCAAACCTTTAGGATTCCCCCAAATCTCTCTTAGTTGGTTGAGTGCCTGGGATAAGTTCCTGCGGACCTTACCCTGGTCTCCCAACACCCAATTTCTTTCCGTAGGATAGAAGCATTATTTGATTACTTGTGGATTGAATCCATTATCTGTCATAAATCCCTTTCCTCATTCATCGATTGAGTGGTGTGTTGCATTAGGCTAGTTCATATTTAGTGTAGTCTAAGTATAGGAGCATGATTGCATTAAGAGGTTGAGTGGGTCTCCCTCTGCTTGTTTGCCTTAAGGGTTGAGATGGTTATCCCCTTGCTTGTATGTTGTTTTCCTTTTCTAACTGACGTATTTGCATAAAGAGGTTGAGTATGTCTCCCTCTGCTTGTCTGTTTTGACTGTTTTCTTTTGCTTGATTGCTAAGAAGTTGAGTTTGTCTCCTTCTGCTTGTTTGTTGCATTGCATGCATTTTACTTACAATATTTTCTTTACAGTATTGGCTTTGTCTATTTCTGTGTACCATTTCCATGTTCCCTTAGTAACTCTGACTTCTCTTGTTCAAGAGAAGTTATGGCAGACATTAGGGTTCTAACCATGCATGATAACATTAGGTAGTTCCCTCCTAACCTCAACCATAGGATTAACTTTGCATGACAACTTTAGGATTGGATCAGTTCCCCTTTAGTGCGTCTTTTCTCTTCTCATCTGCAAACAAATCAAAATACAGTAATAAAGGTTAATTGATGTCGTATGCTACGGGCCTTAAGTTACTTGAGAAAGGGTTGTTGAAGAGTTTCTTTTCAACAGTCTGGATGTTTAGTATGGTACCCTTTGGGTGACATGCGACGTATTCACTCTCAGGTCATAGTCTCTAGTGAGATATCAGTTGCAAACATCCATAAAAGATACTTCTCTAAAAAACAGAAAACAAAGATCGAACTCTTTTTTTCCTCTTGGACCTTTAATCCCTTGGAAACCCTTTTCAGAAGGAGAGTTTTGTTAACTCCCGGTTGTACCGCAAACGGTAAACGCCTAAGTCTCCGTTGAGCGAGTTGCATACACCAAACTGCTGGAACCGTCTGTTAACCTTACTCAGATAAAAAAGACAAACCTGTGTCTCTCATGTCCCGAACTACGTTTTCTCTGATCTTTCGCGCCGTGTGAAAGTACGTAGGCACAAGATGCGATATCTTGGCGAGCAGCCTTCCCCCATAGTTAGGCGAACTACGTTGACTCTGACTTCTCGTTCCAGACGGGAATACGTAGGCATAAAGTGCGACGCTTTGCCGAGTCATTTTCTTTTCTTTTCAGACCAGACCTTTAGTGTAGATAGATTTAAAAATCCCGTCAGATAAACACAACAAGCGTGGATCCCATCGAGTACGATGGACGTGAGGGGTGCTAATACCTTCCCCTTGCGTAACCGACTCCCGAATCCAGACATGGTTGCGATGACCTTGTCTTATACCTTTTCGTCGGGTTTTTCCAATCGTTTCCTTTCCCTTTCCGTGGGATAAATAACGAAAGGTGGCGACTCTTCTGTCTTGCCGGCCTCGTTTTTCGCAGTAGCAACACTTGTGTACCTCTTTCTTAACTACTCATGATGGGGTTGATCCTTCTCTAGTGTTCTCTAGAGGTTTTACAGTCTTCCTCCAGCATAATGTGATGCATGCATACTAAAGGACTTATCCCTTTCAGATCTGAGATGTTATAGCCTAGAGCTTTAGGATACTTCCTTAGGACATGTAGTAGTTTCTCAGTTTCTATGTCTCTAAGTATTCATTGACTATTACTGGGTGTTCAAGCTCTGTGTCCAGGAATTCATACCTTAGATTTTTTTGTAGTGTTTTAAGTTCTACTGGAAGGTCTCTTTGGGCAAGGCATGGGATTTGGAGTTAATTCTAAAAATTCCCTTAAACTATCATCTACGTATGCTTCACACCAATTATCATCTTCTACTATAGAAGGTGCTAGAATCTTTAGTACTTTAGGATACTTAGATTGTTCATCTCCATTTCTCTTACAGATTCGTCGATAACATCTAGGAAACAATAAGAATCATTGATAGCTGGTGCCTTTAGGAATTGTGAAAGGATAAATTCAACTTTCTCTTCACCAACCTCGAAGGTTAGCTTTCCTTTCTTCACGTCTACGAAGGCGTCAGCGATGGACAAAAAGGGTCTTCCTAGTATGATGAGAATGTTGGAATCCTCCTTTATGTCCATTATTATAAAGTCGATAGGAATAGAAAATTGACCTATGCGAACGAGAACGTTCACAAGAATACCTACAAGAAATTTAACAGAACGGTTGGCTAGTTGGAGAGACATTCTCGTCGCCCTTACTTCTCCTAATTTGAGTTTTTCACATATATAAAGAGGCATTAAAATAAAACTAGCTCCTAAGTCGCATAGTGTTTTGTCTATGACACATTTTCCAATTACACATGGTATAGAAAAACTACCTGGATCTTTTAATCTCATAGGCATGTTATTTTGAATTATAGCGCTACACTCTGCAATAAGTGTAACAATCTCATTATCCTCAAGCTTTTTCTTATTAGAAAGTATATCTTTAATGAACTTAGAATAGGAATGCATTTGCATAATAGCTTATCTAAAAGGTATAATGATATTTATTTGTTTCAGAAGCTCTACGAATTTCTTGAATTGCCCTTTATTTTTAGACTTGATAAGTCTTTGAGGATAATGGATCAGTGGTTTATATGGTGGTCGAGGCACATATGACTTTTCTTTCTCTACGACCTCTTCGTTTTTGTCATCCTCCTTATTATCATTTAGTTTATCTGATTGATCATTCTTTGTTACCTTCTTAGTTTCTTTTCTAGAGTTTTGATACATGGGTGGATTTTGGATTCTGGAATCTACTGGTCCATCAAATTATGTCCCACTTCGCAGCGTGATAGCATTAGCATGACCTTTAGGATTAGGTTGTGGTTGGCCAGGAAATACTCTTGATGGGGATGCTATTGCTGCTTGTTGTTGGGATACTTGAGAAATTTGAGTTTCTAACATTTTGGTATGGGTAGCCATTACATCAAGCTTGCTTGACATTTGCTTCATTAGCTCACACGTGTGGGTGTTTTGGTTGTCAAACTCTTTGTTTTGTTGAGTTTGGGTTGCAATGAAGTTCTATAATAATATCCCAACATTTGACTTCCTAGGTGCTTGAGGAGTAGCGGGGGCTCTTTTTTGATAGCCTGGAGGAACAGCAGGTGCTGTGTTTGGAGCGAACAAACCATTGTTGCTCTTGTAGGAAAAATTAGGATGGTTCCTCTAACCAGGATTATAAGTGTTTAAGTGTGGGTTTCCTTGGGCTTAGTTTACTTGTTCGATAGGAATACCATCCAATAGATGACATTCAACATTACTTTGCCCAGGGGTTCCACATAATTCACAGTTGGGTGTCACAAAAACCACGATAGTTGTTGGAGTTACAGTCAAACTCTCAATATTTTGAGTAAGCACATCCACTTCAGCATTGACACGGTCTAGGCTATTAATTTTGTACATTCCGTTCTTCGTAACAGGTTTCTCTACAGGAGTTAGCTCACCTCCCCATTGGAAGTGGTTCTGAGCCATGTTTTCAATGAGTTGATAGGCGTCTTCATAGGGTTTGTCCATTAGAGCACCGCCAGTTGCAGCATTCAAGTTTAGTTTGGTGTTGTATTATTATACCCTAAATTTGTCCTACCCATTTTCAAATATTTTCATTTTTTATTCTTCCTTCGTGTTTTACATTGCGCGCTTATTTTCTTGTTATTTAGACACGTGTCCGCTCACAATTGGTTGATTTTTCAGAACTTTATCTTTTTGATCAATTAAAGTGTGACGCGTGGCTTAATACTCTTTTGTGAATATTAATTTTTCTTAATTTCTTAAAAAAAAAAAATTAATATTACTAATAATTTTTGTTAGTAATTATCTTTTTCGTTTATAGGTTTTAAGTTTGTTTTTTATATATTTGTTAATATTTATTTAATTATATTATGTTAATGTTTATTAAAGTTATATTTAATTTATATTGTAAATAGCTCTAATGTGCATTAAGAAAAGAAAAATTAAAAAAAAGAGGAACAAATTGGTGGCCCATTGGTCAGTGGCCCGTTAGGGTATTCAGAGCACACTATAAGAGAGAGGAAATTTTCAGATTAAGGGGGGTAATGACTGTTCATAGCCTCTCTCCCTCGAAGCAAATCGGCGCTGCTCCAAAATCCCAAAAGCCTAACCTAATCTCCCTTCTCTACACACAGCCGCCACCCACAAACTCACTAAAACTTCCTCACATCCCCACTTCACCATAACCCTCTCCATCTCAACATCATCATCCTCACCACTTCCACCACCACCTTCGTTTTCTCCTCAATTCCCTCCATCATCGTCGGCTAAATTTAGCTCTGGCAACGGCTCCGGCTCAACCAAAAATGGCCACGGAAACAACGTTGATGACACAACAATAAACTGCTTGCGGTTTACCAAGTTCAACAATAATATAACATCTATGTGGATTAAACGAAAGACTCAGGGCTCCCGCAATCATTCATGGCGATAGCGTTGACGATTCATGGAGAAATTTCAACATCGTTCCCATATGCCGCTTGAGACGAGGATCTGATTTCCAAACCACGACTAGATGAATAACATCGTATGACTCAATTCCTGGCTCCGAAAACGCGTCGTGCAAATTTTCCAAGCTTCGACGCGTCTAACCATGCAACGGCGATTAGATCTCATTTTGGTTGGTCTTTAAATCTCTACTCTTCAAATCTCGATTTTATATTGTGTTTACTGTTGTTTGTGGCTATCATGATGGTTTTAATACGGTTGTTTCAAGTTTTTGTTCATACGGTTTGTAACTTCGCTTTTAGTTAGTATAGTTGGTTTGAGTAGATACAATGCATTGGAAATATTATTGCTCTGTTTACTGATAGTTTTGAAATTTGTTTGTTTTTTCTCTCTCTGTAGATTTAGCTGCAATAGTTAGCGGCAATTTCATTTTGATTTGTAGACTATCATGATTCTGTGTTATATTTTAGAGCATTGTAGTATGTCATAGGAGTGTTATGATTCTGTTTTATATAGATGTGATATGAGGCTTTCATTAGGGTCACTGTTTTTAGTTCTCTTCCATGTGCCAACTGCTATTACAAGAGTAGAGTAGCAATATGTTTCAAGAGATTTTACTGTTATTAAAATTTTCTCT
>CAWUDS030002662.1:0-24999 GCA_963859935.3 Lathyrus sativus | reverse complement strand
GATGATGAAAGTGAATCATGGAACCCTTCCAACAATTTGGCTCGTACTCCGTTAACAATTTCGTGCGCTGAAGAAAATTGGGATAATATGTGTGAATAGACTCATATCCCTCTACATATCCCTTATGGCGAATCATATGTACTTCCTTGTGGTCGAGATGGAAAATATCTAAGTATACCTTGTGATCCAATCGAGATACATATGTCTCCACCCTCGTTGAATCAACTCGTCATCTCAACTTCAGCTTCATTTCCTTACGAGAGCACGAACGATATTCTTTGGTTATATGACGAGGCTGTTTTTCTCAATGGACAAAAGGTTAGAGAGGAGGATATTCTAGAGGAAAAGAAGACTGTGGAAAATATTGTGGGAACTGGTGGTGTCACCAGAAGCGATAGGATCTTTGCACAAACAACATTAATGTCAATAGCAATGGCAATGCTAACAAAGACACCGGGAAACAATGCACCATTGAACAGGGGTAGTCCTCCAAACAGAAGGTTGTCCCTAATAATGAAGCAGAGGAGTTTTTAAGGATCATACAAAAAAGTGAGTATAAAGTGATTGACCAGCTCAGTCAAACTCCTTTAAAAATATCCATGTTGTCATTGTTGATGTGTTCGAAGGCTCACCAGGAAGCATTATTGAAATTCTTGAAGGTTGTTCACGTGCCTCAAGAAATATCGGTGGTACAGTTTGAAGAAGTGGTGGGGAATATAGCGTTGGGTCATATTCTGAGCTTCAATGATAGTGAATTACCCTCTGAGGGTAAAAATCATAACAAGGCCTTGCACATTTCTATGGAATGTGTAGATGTTGTGTTCTCTCGAGTTCTAGTCGATACTGAGTTGTCGCTGAATGTATTACCTAAAAGCTCATTGTGTAAGTTGTCAATTGAAGGGCCTGTGATGAAGCCGAGTCAGACTATTGTGAAAGCTTTTAACGAAGCCAAGAGAACTGTAATTGGAGAGGTTGATCTCCCGATCAAGATTGGGACACATACTTTTGTCATTACATTTTATTAATGGACATATATCCCGCCTACAGTTGCCTTCTTGGCTGCCCGTGGATCCATTCAGCTGGTGTTGTAACATCAACTCTTCATTAAAGACTCAAGTTCATGATTAACAACCAGATGGTTATCATTGAAGGTGAAGAAGATGTTCTCGTGAGTCATCTTGCTTTTTTCCACTATGTTGAGGTAGGAGACGAAGTGCATGAAACTCTGTTCCAAGCCTTTGAAGTGATCAACATTGAAATGATTCATGAGAAGCCTGCATCTTCAATCGTAACTTGGAAAGATGCGAAGACAGTGATAGAAGAAGGTCACCCTCGAGGATGGGGTAGGGTTTTGGAGCTGCCTGTCAACAAGAATGGAGTCGGTTTGGGTTATAAGCAGAAAATACAAGAGAAGAACGCCTCTGATAGAGGTAAAGGACTTGCAACTCCATTAGCATTTACTAGTGGGGGCCATCTCGTTGATGGTCAAGTCACATTTCTTGAGACTGAAGACGGTGGTCATGAAGAACTGTGCATGGTGTACCTTAGGGCACCCAACCAAACATTGAACAACTGGAGTATCGTTGAAATTCCCAAAGTTATTCTAGTAGATGAGTGATTCCCTAATTTTCTGTTTTTTCTTTAAAAATTATATGCTCTGCCCAAGACATATGGATCATGTTGTAGGTCTTTTGCTTTTAAAGCACAGACTTATCATCAATCAATAAACTTTTGCATCCAATTGCGCTCTCTTTCTTTCACTTTTTACTTTTTGCACATAAAAATATATTTTTAAAAAAAGGCATTGTTTTTGTGTTCTTCTTCTTCATTTTTCTTAAAATAAAAGCATGAAATCATTCATGGTGCAGATCTTCCCCTGTTCCTGTTGATAAAGATTCTGCTATGGTTCAATATGACTTTGACAACCTGATTTACCACGCTGACGAAGACTACGAGGAAGATTGTGATCTCCCAGAAGAGCTGGCTAGACTGTGAAAGCAAGAGTCAAAGGTCATTCAACCGTATCAAGAAGAGATCGAAGTCGTCAACATAGGAACTGAAAAGGATGCCAAGGAGATCAAGATAGGGCCGTCTTGGAAGCAGAGGTGAAGACAAAGTGGGTCACATTGCTGCGAGAGTACGTTGATGTGTTTGCTTGGTCATACAAAGACATGCCCGATCTGGATGAAGACATTGTGGTGCACAAGTTATCCCTCAAAGAAGATCTCCCGCCGGTGAAGCAAAAGTTGAGGAGAACGAAACCAGAGATGTCCTTCAAGATTAAAGAGGAAGTTCAGAAGCAGCTAGACGCTGGTTTCCCGGCAGTATCCAGCTATTCATAATGGGTAGCAAATATTGTTCCAGTACCGAAGAAGGATGGGAAGGTGTGAATGTGTGTTGATTACTGAGACCTCAACAGAGCAAGCCCAAAAGACAATTTTCCTCTATCGCACATTGATGTGCTAGTAGATAATATAGTCCAGTTCTTTGTCTTCTCATTCATGGATGGGTTTTATGGCTATAATCAGATCAAGATGGCGCTAAAAGATATGGAAAAGACAACTTTCGTCACCCCATGGGGGACTTTCTGCTACAAGGTTATGTCGTTTGGACTTAAGAATGCAGGCGCGACATATCAGCGGGCTATGGTCACTCTCTTTCATGATATGATACATAAATAGATTGAATTCTATGTAGACGATATGATCGAAAAATCCCAGACTGAGGATGAACACCTCATTCACTTGGAAAAGATTTTTGCAAGACTGAGAAAGTTCAAACTGAGATTAAATCCCAACAAATGCACTTTTGGTGTAAGATCTGGTAAAATGCTAGGTTTTATCGTAAGCCAGAAGGGGGTTGAAGTCGATCCAGGTAAAGTCAAATTTATCCAAGACATGTCGGCGCCTAAAACCGAAAAGGAAGTCTGAGGTTTCCTTGGGAGATTGAATTACATTGCCAGATTCATATCTCATCTAACAGCCACTTGTGAACCCATTTTTAAGCTGTTTAGAAAAGATCAAGTTGTTGTGTGGAATGATAACTGTCAGAAAGCCATTGAGAAAATAAAAGACTATCTACAAGAACTATCGATATTGATGCCTCTAGTACCAGGACGACCTCTGATCATGTACTTAACTGTACTATAAGGATCCATGGGACGCGTGTTGGGTCAGCATGATGAAACTGGTAGGAAAGAGCATGCAATCTACTACCTCAGCAAGAAATTCAACGACTGTGAAACGAGATACTCAATGCTCAAAAAGACATGTTGTGCATTAGCTTGGACAGCAAAACGCTTGAGACAATACATGCTCACCCATACAACTCTGCTGATTTCCAAGATGGATCCTGTCAAATACATATTCGAGAAGCCTACTCTCACTGGACAAGTGGCTCGCTGGAAAATGGTACTGACAGAGTATGACATCCAGTATATCACACAAAAGGCTATCAAAGGAAGTGTTCTCTCTGACTATCTTTCCTACCAACCTGTGGACGACTACCAATCTATGCGCTTCAATTTTCCTGACGAAGACGTCATGTTTGCCAGAGACTATACAACACTAGGCCCAAACGATGGACCTGAACCAAGATCGCGATGGACGCTCATGTTCGGTGGTGCCGTAAACGCTAAAGGCTGTGAAATTGGGGAAATCATTACCTCCCCCTCTGGATTTCATCTGCTATTCACTGTCAGATTGTGCTTCAAGTGTACTAATAATATGGCCGAGTATGAAGCTTGTATCTTCGAGATTTAAGTTGTCATTGATAATAGGATCAAGATTCTAGAAGTCTATGAAATTCTGCGCTTGTCATATGCCAAATAAAAAGGGAATACGAAACACTTGATGTCAAGTTGATTCCTTACAGAGATTATATTTTGAAGCTAATCTCATACTTTGATAAGATCACTTTTCATCACATTCCCAGAGCAGAAAACCAATTGGCAGATGCTCTAGCAACGTTAGCATCCATGTTTCAAGTCAAGTGGAAGAATAAGGCGCCGTCCATCCGTTTAGAGTACCTTGACGAACCTGCTTATTGCCTAGAAACCGATGTTGTAGAGCTTAAAATGGATGATCATCCTTGGTTCTACGATATTAAGCAGTACCTAGAAACATAGGAATATCCAGAGGGCATAACCATCACTAACAATAAATATCTTAGGAAACTCTCGTCAAAGTTCTTCCTCAGCGGTGTTGTCTTGTACAAAAGGAATTATGATTCGGTTCTGCTCAGATGCGTGGATAGACACGAAGCAGAGCGCATCATAAACGAAGTGCATGAAGGGTCTTTTGGAACACACGCCAGTGGCCACACTATGGTTAAGAAGATCTTAAGGGCAAGATACTACTAGATGACAATGGAAACAGACTGTTATCGTCATGTCCAGACATGTCAGAAGTGCCAGATTTATGTGGACAAAGTTCATGCCTCACCACTTCCTTTGAATGTGTTGACTTCGCCTTAGCTTTTCGCCATGTGAGGGCATAGATATGATCGGACGTATTGAGCCAACCGCTTCCAACCGACACCATTTCATCTTAGTGGCCATTGACTACTTCACCAAATGAGTGGAAGTCGTATCCTATGCTAACGTCACTAAGCAAGCGGTGACTCGCTTCATTAAGAAAGAAATCATCTGCCGATATGGGGTTCTGAATAAGATCATTACTGATAATGGTTCGAACCTCAACAATAAAATGATGAAGTAGTTGTGTGAACGCTTTAAGATTGAGCACCGTAACTCGATGCCATATCGCCCAAAAATGAACGGAGCTGTGGAGGCAGCGAATAAAAACATCAAGAAGATCGTCCAGAAGATGGTAAAGACTTATAAAGACTGGCACGAGATGTTTCCATTTGCACTCCATGGCTACTACACTTCAGTGTGCACTTCCACTTGAGGCAACCCCGTTTTCTCTCGTGTATGGCATGGAAGCAGTGCTACATATTAAAGTAGAGATTCCTTCCCTGAGGATTTTAAAACGTCAAGCTAGACGAGGCTGAGTGGAGACAAGCAATACTCGACCAACTTAATCTCATCGATGAGAAGCGCATGGCGGCCATCTGCCATGGTTAACTATACCAAAAGCGGTTGAAGAGGGCCTTTGATAAGAAATTTCGCCCACGACACATCAAAGCAGGAGATTTGGTCCTGAGAAAAATTCAGCCAACGCACATTGACCCGGGGAAAATGGGCACCGAACTATGAGGGTTCATACGTAGTGAAAAAGGTTTTCTTTGGAGGAGCCTTAATTCTCTCACCATGGACGGTGATGATCTTCCATCCCCTGTGAATTCAGATGCAGTTAAAAAGTATTATGCCTAAAAGATAGACCCGGTGGACCAAAAATAAAATCTACGCAAAAAATGGGCGTCTTGGTGGACCATGAAAAAGAAAAAAGTCCAGGCAAAAATTAGGGCTAAAATAAAAAAAAATATCCCGATAGGCTGAAAACCCGAAAGGGTGGTCTAGGAAAAAGTTAAGGATTCAAAAGGCTAAACTGCATCCTGAAAAGACGTGTGAACTTTCCTCCATGATTATTGAGCTCCGATTGGGAGAGATCAGTTCAATTGTTGTGCTCAAAAGCAAGGCATAAAGGGTCTTCAGAGATATATGGGTCATAGCTGAATTGAAACTCGACAAAAACCGATTTCAACATTGCCGTTTTATTTTATTTCTCTTTTAAAGCAATTACCTCTTTTAGGAATTACCTCCTTTTGTAATTTCCCCGTTATGGGTCTTCATCAATAAAAATTACTTTCATCAAAAAGTTTCTCTTCAATTTTCTTATTATATGTTTGAAAGATTTGTTTTATTGGTGATAAGTATTGCACATAATCGCATTGTGGTGGAAAGAAATTAAGGGATTACTTACTCTCTTAGGGTAACTAAAGGGTGACCACGACTCCGAGAAACATGCAGGAACACCGTTTGAAATCCCGAAGTAACCTGGCAGAGAAAAAATCATCTAGCTCAGAAGAAACTAGTGCAAAAATTGAGAGTCCTAGCATCTCCAGAACTTGATTGCATCATAAAGAAACGATATCAAGAAGTCGAGCTTGTTCCCTGTCTGGTTCAAAGCCCAATTTTTTTTGGCACCTTTTATGAAGCCATTTTCGGATGACACTTCTTTGTAAAACCACCTCTGGCTGGTACCTTTCACCTTACATATCTCTGTTTCCCCAGCAAGCTCAACCACGCTTGGCACGACTGTCAATCCAGACCCTCTCATATCCCTAGCATTCCGCATATATCTTGCATCATATGTGTCATACCCCAAATTTTACCCTTAGATTCATTTAGCATTTCATTTCATCTGTCATTTTTTAACTAACTACTAACCAGTCTGCCGAATTTGTTCGTGTTTGCAGGTGTGTTGAAAAATTAAAAGATAATCTCGTGTGCCCTTTAATTCATGTGAGTGCGGAGGTGCTAATAGTTCACAGTATTTTAAAGATTATAAGGCCGAAACATTCTCAGGGGATCCCCAAGCCACTAGGGTTTTCTATCCCCGAATTATACGACTTTGGTTTGGGAAATTGGTTGGAATTCTTCAGTATAGTTCATCTAGATTTGACAATCACATTACTAGCCATCAGATTAAAGGTTGGATTTGAGAGCATTAAAGTATGGACGGAGTGGAATTTGAATCAGTGCGAGAATTATTTCCAAAGAGATTGTTTAAATGAGTTTAAGGTCGTATTCACTGCTTTTTATTACCGGTTACGAGTTTAATTCTCAAAGGCACAGTTTGAGCCAACCTATGGGTTGAATCGAAGTCACGTTTGAGTTATGCTATTTTCAAGAGTTGGCTTTTTTAGATACTCAAATGCGAAGTAAGAAATTCAAAGTTGTTCGTAATGAGATTTGGCTCAGGATTAAAATCGGAAGAATTGAGTCCACATTTTATTAAAAGTTGGAATGTATTACAATACCGAGGATTACATTACAAGGTACATGTTTTTGGATTCTTGATTACAAATTAAAGTTCTAAGTCTAAATCCTAAGTTCTAAGTCCGAGTTCTTCAACCCTCCAAAAGCTTCAAACTTCCGAATTTCCAAAGGACCTGCAAAATTAACAAAATTGTCAGATGGAAGTTAGGTTTTTTTAATCGAAAGTGATTTTTAATTTTTATTTTTGGACCCTAAGAAAAGATTCATCATCGGGTCTGGGAGGGGCAACAATGGAATGCTATCAAACCCCCTGTTTTACTTCCCACGGCCTCAAGCAAAAATCCGGTAATTTCTGTTCCTGTCCGAGAGAGAGAAAAAGAGTTTTTTGAAAAATGATTTTTTAGTTCAAACAGCTCCCAAGGAAAACAGATTGGATTTCATCAGATTCACAAAAAAATCCAAAGCCCACAGAAACCGTAATCACACGGATCATCATCAATAATCCAAACAACCAAATCCAGATTTTACCATCATCAAAAATATCATGGATCAGAAATATCATAATCCAACAAACAAAAATCCGGATCCAATCACCATGAATCACGGATCCAGAAATAAAGGAGAGATAATGTTCACAATCAAATCCATCAAAAACGAAGTGAAAAATATAATATCAAAAGAAATCAAATCCGAAATCCATCATTGAATCAAATCAGAGATCACTATCAATGAATCACAAAAATCAAATCCAGATTCATCACCATAATCAGATCCGACTCAATCAAATAAAAAAAGGATTATATCGTCATAAAAAATAACGGATCCGAAAGTTGAAAAAGATCTTAACAATATCAAATCAAATCTGGTTTTGGATTGGGCTTAGAACGAATTTCATGTATAAAACAGGAGAAAAAAATCATAGTGAGCGGGGGCCGAAAATCATAGAAAATATCATCACAACGGCCACAAACCCTAGGACGAAAAAGATCATCGTCACAAAACGAACAAAATTATCAGATCTAAAACCGAGAACGGCCAAGCATCAAGATCATCGTCCAAACCCACGAACACGAAGCCTCAGAGTAAACTCATCATCGGCCACGACGAAACAGCATCAACCGTCAAAAGTCCAAAACTAAACACGAAACGCCGTTGTCACACCCTCATTTTCGCCTTTAGCCTTTATACCCTACATTCGCCATATCATACATCATTTTATTGCATATCGAGCATGTGGGTACGGATTGGGGCGATTTGTCATTTTCCATGAGATAACTTGTCTATCTTGGACTACATGGAAGGAAAGGTTCATCATTTAAGGTTTGATCTAAATTGGAAAGTCTATTCTTGTAGATTTCTTCAAAGAGAAGTTACTTGATAAAATGTTAGGATATGCAAGTCCATAATTCAATACTTCATCCATTTCAAGCATAATGGTTCTAGGGAAATCCATCATTCAAGATTAGAGGCAAGAATATTACCAAGAGAAACTTTATGACATTATAAGAATGTCATTTGTTACAATATATCCAACTCTAAGTAATGATTAGAATTTATTTCTAATCTTCATTCAAGCTTCTAATCAAATTCATGCCACACCAAGTCCACCTTATGCTTACAAACATCCAAGAAATATGTAAGGATTAAATCAACATTGGATTGTTTTAAGACCAAGATTATGCATGTTAATCATAAGCAAAATAGTCCCATGCAAAAGTGACAAATTTCCTCATGTCACAAAATCTACATGTCACAAGACCAAAGGCATAACATGTGACAATGCTTCTACACATCAAAATTTTCAAAATGCTGTCAAGAATTGGTAGCATTGACCAAGAGGAGCTGTCCAAGCACAAGCCAACAAAATGGGTGTAAGGCACAAGGTGCTGCAGAAAAATAGCATAGGAAAGTAGTGCAGAAAATGCAGCATAGCACCTTGCATGGAAATGGAAAGAAAGAGAGTGACATAAGGAAAGGTGGTAAGAAACATTGCCCCATGAAAAATCTAAAGTGTGGGAAGGAGTGAAAACCCTAGAGGGAAGAGATAAGAGGGGGGGGCTGTAAAGAAGAGAAAAAAACATTCATTCACTACACATTCATCCATTCTACACATTGAAAACCAGAAAAATATTGGAGAGAGCAAACAAAACCCTACAAAACCAGAAAAATAAAAAAAGGCTTTGCAAACTAGAAAAGAGAGAGTGAGATAGAACCAAGAGAACCATTAAAGAGCAGAGCCTTCACAACATAGAGTGAGTAGTAAAGCAAAACCAAGGAGGACTTGCAAGAAGAAGAAACTCTTGGGTATCCATTTCCTGAAACTTTTCTCTCTTTATTTCTTTGCTCTTATACTCATTTTGTTTACTCTTTTATGTGTTGTTGAACTGTACATATCATGTAAAGGTTCCAAAGGGACCAAGGAACCGTTCTTAAGAAACCACAAAAACGAAAGAAAAACATAGAAAAGTTAGGTTTTTTCACTCTGGTAGCCTGACACGGGCCGTGTCACACAACACGGCCACCCGTGTCACGCAACACGGGTCGTGTCACGCAACACGGGTCGTGTCACACAACACGGCCACCCGTGTTGCCCCTCTGTTTGAGATTTCAACGTCCAAAAACCCCTGGCCTCACAACACGGGCCGTGTCACACAACACGGCCACCCGTGTTGCACCTCTGTTTGCCCTAAAAATCAATTTTTCACCCAGACTTTACAACACGGGCCATGTCACACAACACAGCCACCCGTGTTGCACCTCTGTCACGCTCCAAAACCCACATTGCATGCACCCTATGACACGGGCCGTGTCACACAACACGGCCACCCGTGTTACACCACTGTTTTGCTACTTTTTTCGATATTTTACCTCCAAAAAAATTTTTTCCCGTTTTTATTGCATGTCTCGATTTTTTTATGCGAATAACCCGATATGTTTGTATGTTTTTCGTATGTGAATGTTGCTGTGGTCCTTGTTGGCCTTTGATTCCAAAAGAACCTTTTAAAAAAAAACAAACTCTCGATTTTATCGAGCCATTTTCAACCCTTGTAAGTCGGCCGCCTTGTGCGTCCGCCATCAACCTTGTTCGTATCACCTCAACTACTTTTACAAACAATAAACCTTGATCCAACGTCAAGTGGTTCTATTTTCTCATAAAAATCCAAAACACAATAACATAAATGATTATAATCATGTGCCACGAACTTTAAAGTGGTGGAAAAGGAATGAGAATGGAGTCCTCCTACACTCGTTCCGAATGTTTTGGATACAAGGCGCTCGACTTGGTTATTCGAAACATTCATTTCTATCCAAAGTCTTTTGTGTATAATCCTAATCAAGAACAATTTCTCTTAAGAAACTTAAAAATAACATCAACTCATCAAACCTATTTTCACCTTAGGGCATCAATTCAAAAAACCCTTTTTCAAGGTATAAAATCAACCAACAAACAACAATTTCGTAAGCCTCTGAACTACGGAGCTCTGATTCTTCACTTCTTTTAAGTGAGGATACGTAGGCACAAGGGCCACAATCCTTGGCTAGCATTAAAATAAATAAATCAATCCCTCTTTTTCGTAAGCAAGCAAACTTTTAGAATAAAACACCCATTCACGCGAAATAACCTAGGAGGTTCCCATCGAGTACGATGGATGCGAGGGGGTGCTAACACCTTCCCCTCGCATAACCGACTCCCGAACCCTAAGACTTGGTTGCGATGACCATGCTCCTTCTCCCAAAGGTTTTATCGCTATTTCCCTTTCCCCCCGTGGGATAAATAAAATTCGGTGGCGACTCTGTGTCATTTTTTTGCGTAGCGACAGCCGTCACAGATTCAAGTCGTTGAAACCCACAGACTCAGAGAAATGAGAACGTTTCTCATCATTATCACACAAACATATCAAACCCACAACCTTAAGCTCTGTTTTTTTAACTCTTGTTCGTGTTTCTTTTTCAACAAAGTGTAGAAGAAGAACAAGCCATGGCGACCAGAAAGAAGAAGAGGGAATTAAGAAGACGAAAAAGGAAAACACACAGCCATGGGAGAGGAAGAAGAGGAAAAAAATTCAGTAAGAACCCTAATGAGGGGGCCGTCGAGGCTGTCAATGAGAATTAGGGTTAAAACCCTAATTTCTCAGCTTGCTTCCCTTTATATATGAACCGGGTCGGGCCCTGGGGCCTGACCACCCAGGCCCGACCCATTTCTTTTTTATTTTATTTTATTCGTTTTACCTTTTTTTTTTTAATTTAAAATTAATTTTTTTTTTAAATTAAAACTAACACTTTGTTTTTTTAAATTAATTATTAGCCCTTTTTTCTCTTTTAAATAAAATCTAACCTTTTTTTTAATTAACATTAACTGTTTTTTAAATTCTAATTAAAACTAACCTTTTTTATAACATTAATTTTTTTTAATTTAAAATTCTAATTTAAATTTTAACATTTTTTAACTTGAAAACTCTTAACATTTTTTTAATCCTAACTCTTTTAAAAGTTGAATTCTAACATTTTTAATTTAAAATTTTCTAACATTCTTTAACACTTTTTATTTTAAAGATTCTAACATTCTTTTAATTTAACCCTAATCTATATTTCTTTTTTTGGCATATAATTCAAACCTTTCTTTTTCTTTCTCAAACATTTCTCAGTTTTTTAAACAATTAACCACCTAACTTCTAATCTTCATCAATTCTAATTTCATCAATCCATTTGACCATATTTCATTCCTAACATCATTCTCAATTATCCATGCACCTGTTGCTAACCTTTTCATTATATTTTTACTTGTACATTCTCTGATGTTAATGTGGCTATTCACATCTTATTCCCATCACTTGTATATTACTTCAACATCTTCATTGCTCATTAACTTTTTACTGTTTATTATTTTACCGTTATTCCCCTCCGAAGGAAAGGTCTAACCGTTTGACCGTCGCGTCAATTTTCCTGTTACCCTCACTCATCCAAGCCTTAGGACCCGAGTCATTGTACTCGTGCTTAAGCGTCTCGTCGTGGACACATACACACCCTTACCTTTCAAACCTTAAGATGTTGAGTCGCCGTACTCATGCTTAGGTGTCCTGCCATGGAAGATTTTACCCTTTACCCTAGCCTTAGGATAAAGAGTCGCCACACTCCATGTAAGTTCCCACCATGGAATACTTATCTTACCCTTTTCAACTTACAATGTAGAAGTCGGAGTCTCCGCACTCCATGTAAACGCTTCCATATGAACGTTTATTCCCCCTTTGGAACCTTGACCACAATCAAGAAGTTTCTCTTCCTCTCTCTATGAAAGGAACTACGATTACTCTGATTCCATCCCCTACCCAGAATACGTAGGAACAAGATGTGAATCTTGGCGAGTAAACTTAGGACTAACCCTTAGGTCTTTCTCTTTTCCTTTAACCCTTAGCATAACCTTAAGCAGATAACTTTAGCAATAACACATTTTAAAACAAGAGGTTCCTGTAGAGTACTACAGAAGTTTAGGATGCTAATATCTTCCCTAAGCTTAACCAACCCCCGAACCTAGATCTTTCCCCGCATTGTGTTTACGATGCAAAAATAGGTTTTTCCCCTTTCTTTAACCTTTCCTTCAGATAAATCAAAGACCGGTTGTGAACTAAAGATGTGATTCAAATTAATCAATAATTTGATATCCTATTCTCACCGCAACAATATGCATACCTAAACCATAGCATACTTCCCCAGCTCTTGCATTTTCGCGCGTCAACATTTGCATTTGCATTTCCATTCGTTATAGAACATCATTATCATCAAGCATTCACATATGCAAGTCAAGGTCCAGGATCAATCTCGAGATTTCTAAGAGCGTCTTCAGCCCAGTCAACAGCATTTTCTTCAAGACAGTGGGAGTTCCCCATGGAGTTGTTTCAACCTTAGGGTTGATAAGTTTTCGAGATGATATTCAGCTCAGTCAAGGGCATTTTCTTTAAGACCGTGGGCGTTTCCCACAAAGTTTTTCAACATTTTGTTGAGCATATTCAAGAGTTTCAAAGCGACGTTCAACCTATCTAGGGGCATCTCCTTCGAAGCCGTGAGCGTTCCTCACGAAGTTGTTCAACCTTTTGTTGACCAAGATCAAGAGTTTTAAAGAAAAACTCAGTCCATTCAGGGGCATCTTCTTCAAAGTTCATGGGAGTTCCTCATGAAAGTATTTCAACCTTTTGTTGTCAAAACTATGACCCCCAAGCGAGTCAGTGGGTGTTCTCTGTTGATTTATTTCAATCCAATCTTCCTCCTGGGCGTTCCCTAGTAAGTTGCCTCCAGCAAACTTGACCTTTTGTCAATTACCTTATTATCATCCTTTTGGTGATAGGCAGACCTCGTCGGCTCAACCTAGCCTACATCTTTTTGGTATTGTTTTCCTTCAAGATTGGGAAGTTATTGTCATCCTTTTGGTTGTAGGAACTCATGAGTTCGCCCTATCATCCTTTTGGTGATGGTTTTACCATCCTTTTGGTGCCAGATTGTAAGAGTGTTCCCTAATCTTTTTTAGTGTCCGGGTCGTGTGTGTCTCGTCCCATCATCCTTTTGGTGATGGCGACCTTTTGCTAGTTATTCACTGTCTACTCAAGGGTAGACCTTGATCCGTTATTTCATTTCTCAAACACCTTCTTTCTTTTTGGAAAAATGTAAAGTCTTTTTCATATCTAATTATCTTATACCTCGAAAGAATGAACACTGCAATAGTTCGTCTTATTGGGTTTAAGCCAATTAGATAGGGGCATCTGTCATACCCCAAATTTGTCTACCTGTATTTAAATTTTCATTTGTACATCCAACCACTGGCATATAGTCACTCATAAAAAATAATATATTTATGTTGCTTCTACTTTTGATTTAAGCTTAGCTTTTCATAAGACTAGAGTGAATTAAGGATCATTTGGGGTTTATCTGTATATGTGTGCAGGCTTAACAAGAGTTGAAAAGCATCTAAGCCTAACCTATTCTTAGTCAGACGAGTTTCATTTCAAGATTGGTCAGGATATCAGGTTGTGCCAAGTTCATAGTGCTTCAAGGTTGATAGTCATCAGAATCTAGCTTGCTTTCCAGTTAAGGTTACGGGCAATGGGGTTCATGTCAAGTCATTACATTTTGGTTTTAAAGCCTATTCCAGGAGTGTCATGATGCTTTGGTTCACCAAACTTCATCAGGCCTGAGATTGGTTCATCAATACAAGAGGCAAGGATTCTGAATTAACTTATGGTTATTAATTCCTCAAGATTAATTATAAGCCTTGATCCTATGATTCATATGCCTTTTCATTAGTTCAAGGAGAAGGCCATTTCAAGATTGATTCATTCTTAGTTAGTGTTCAAGGTTTGAATCAAGGTTTTGTTTCATTTTAAAATTAATTGAGGAATTCAAAGACTGGGAAGTCAAAGTTTTAGAAAACTTTGTGAGGCATTGTTTAAAGTTATGGGGTGCAAATTGAAATAAAGAATCCATTTCACAGTTAGGAGGCCAATGACGTCATTCATGTCCAATAAGGTTCACATGATTATTCTTTTCCAAGACGAGTTTGTTTTGGTTCGTGATGGATCTACAAAGGGGTTTCAACTGTTGATTTTTGGTTTCATTAGCGCTCAAGTGATGAAAAAATCGTCTATGATCAAGTTCTTCATAGGATTGTTCAAGGCTAACTTGAAATTTGGTTTTGATGAAGAATTAAACTTCAAGGTTGCATTACTCCGTTTTTGGATCATATTCAAGTTTAGATATGGCATTCATTTACATATTCAAGATGAATTCAAAAGGAGCGTTATGTATGTTAGTTTTGCTTCACTTTTGGCCAAGTTCATTATAATAAATTCAAGATTTCAAGTTCAAGTATTCAAGACCTATTCCATTTCAAGTTTCAATATCTCATAAAACCAAATTTCAAGTTTCTTTACAATGTTGCAATTCTAGTTCGATTTTCAATAATAATCGAGATTCATGATTCAAGTTACCAAGACTCCAAAAGTTTCAAGTCTAGTTTTCAATCAAAATTGCAATTCAAGATACAAATCAATTTCCAAGTCTATGTCCAAACTTGTTCACATGACAAAATCACATGGAATTCGGTTTGCAAGCATTTATGGTTACAACGAAAAAAAATATGTATTTTCCTAAGGTAACTTTGAGGAATGCATCCCATTTTAAGTATTTTGTTTTCATTGATCATCCTCATTTCTTGCCTTGGTCTATAATTGTGTCAACCAACAAAAACCAAAATTGTCACTCTCAACCAAACTAAAACAATTCCATATTCATTTGAATCTATACATAGTTCAAAGCATTCCAAAATAAATCAAGAATCAATCATCCATGCCTCATGAACAATCCATCAAGTTCATGTTATTCACCACTCATTCACAAACAGCACAAAAACAATTCATAAACCAACTTCGATCATCACATTCATGTTCTATCTCATGTTACCACACCACAATTTAAAATCATGTTTCATTAATCAAATTCATAATTTCAATAACATCATGGACCACACAAAGATTCCAACTTCACAAAATGACAAATTTTAAAAAATGCAGACAGCAGAAAATGCAGCTGACAAATGCAGAATGCAACAGAACAGCAGGTTACACGAAAATGGTAAAAATATACACCAACCAATTTGATACCATTGTTTTAGTCCATGAATATCAACTCATCAGATTATCAAACCCTAAATTTCTACACTATAAGAAAAACAGCAAGAGAGAAAAACGGGGGGGGGGGGGGGGGGGGGGGGGGGGGGGGGGGGGGGGGGGGGGGGGGGGGGGGGGGGGATCCTAAAAAAGGCAAACACCCTTGAACGCACATCACATAATATCCAAATACCATCATCAAAGAACCCTTAGCAACCCCATTTTCATACAATATCGTTCATAATTTCATCAGTACAAATAACACAAAAATAGATGCCTAGTCATTATACACAGAACGAAAAAACAAAGCAGCCCATTTTTATCAAACATCAAACCACACTAACCTTGTATGTATTCCACCTTTGTAAGTTGATCGCTTCACGCATCTCCATCAACCTACCCCGATCTATTCACCACCTTTTCTTTTCAAAGCTTTTCTCTATTTCTTTTTGTCTCCTTGATTATAAAAATCTTGGTCTCGTACCAAGTGCATTTTCAAAGCTCTTTTTCCTAATAAACTTGGATGGTTGTGGAGTGGTTAGGCAAAGGATTTCTCCTATCCCGAGTGCTTGACATTACCTTTAGGGTTCACTGTCGTAAAACACTTACCATTCTAGATCAAAACATCTTTAATAAGAGAATGAAGTTCTCTCTTTATTGAACTAAAGAGAGAGGATTGAGTGAAGACTTCTTCCTATCAGGATACTCACTTTAGAGTGTGTGGTCTCAATACTCGTTTTTCAATATGAAGATGTGACTATATTCGCCATGCCATTTTCACAATAAATCTTTTGAGATAAATATTTGGGTACTATCCGCAAGGGGTTACTATCCGAGGACCTATCTCACCCTTAAAAATAAATTTCACAAATCAAATGTGACATCTTGCCTTGATGGCAAAAACTATCTCTGTTCAAAAGGATATGTTACGTCCGTTCTATTGCAAACAGGTAACGCCTAAGACTCCACAAGCAAGCTGTAATACACCTAACTGCTAGAATGTTTACATTAGCATCATCCACAAAAATACCAGTAAATCGTAGGTCGAACTATGGCTGCTCTGATTCTTCACTTCTTTTTAGTGAAGATACGTAGGCACGAGGGCCCCAATCCTCGCCGAGCACTTTCTTGTCTTTTATCCGTAGTTCTTCGAACCACGTTGACTCTGAATTTCTCATACCTGTTGAGAATACGTAGGCATAGGACCGCGAGGTCCTACTTAGTCTTTTGTCCCTGTTTCCAACCCTTTCTCTCTCCCCTTAGAACACTCCTTATAGCAATACCCTTTAGCAAATACCTTCACGCATATGACAAACAAATGGTTCCCACCAAGTACGATGGATGCGAGGGATGTTAATACCTTCCTTTCGCATAACCGACTTCCGAACCCTTTCTCTTGGTTGCAAGACCATCTCATCTGTTTCATTTTTGGGGTTTTCTCAATGTTTTCCTTTCCCCTTTCGGGATAAATAAAGTTCGATAGTGACTCTTCTGTCCTTCCACTTTCGCCTCTCCGTCGTTGCATTTTCGAGTAGCGATAATGAACACTTACTTTATTTAGTTAGTTTTTCAACTTATACTTAGTAGAGTTCGTAAACTCTATGTAAGTGTCATGGTTATGAACATTTACTCCCCTTGGAACCTTGATCGTTATCAAGATTTCCTCATCTATAGTTAGATGAACTATGATCGCTATGATTCCATCCTAGCCAGGATACGTAGGCACGAGATGCGATGTCTTCGCAAGCATACTTAGTGTTTATATCCCAGGTCTTTACCTTAACACCTTTTCCTTAGCAAGAAAACTTTAGCATAACACAAATACTAACAAGAGGTTCCTGTAGAGTACTATAGATACTTAGGATGCTAACACCTTCCCTAGGTATAACCAACCCCCAAACCTTAGATCTCTAGCTTTGTTGTTACATAGTGCACTTAGAGTTTTCTTCGGTCTTTACCCTTTCCTTTGGATAAATCAAAGCTTGATGGTGAACTTCGTGATTTGTGATTCCAGTTAATTAATAGCTTGATATTCGATTCTCACCGCAACAGGTCTCAAATTCTCAAAATGCATTTATCCTTGGGAGGTAATTAATGGATGGTGTTTTGGCGTGCAATGAATTGACTGATCTTGCAAAGACGAACAATCATAGATGTATGCTTTTCAAGGTCGACTTTTCTCAAGCTTACAACTGTGTGGACTAGAACTTTTTATTATAGATCCTGTATGCGATGAATTTCTCTAACAAATGGATGCAATGGATTAGAGGGGTACCTCTTAACTGTAACCTTCCTGTTATCATTAATGGTGGTACTACGAGTGGTTTCAAGGCTTCAGGGGGTCTTAGATAATGGGACCCCTTGTCGGCTTACTGGTGTGAAATGTGAATTCCAAGCATATTTTGAAGGGTTTAATTTAAATGAGAATGAATCCATCAACTTAATTCAATGTGCTGATGATACTATATTGGTATGTGATGGATCGTGGTCATATTTATGGGATATCAAGTCGATCTTAAGAGGTTTTGAGCATATCTCAGGGTTCAAAATTAACTTTTGGAAAAGATGCCTAAGTGGTGTAGGTTTTGATGATTCTCTAATGAAAGCAGCAGCTCAATTCTTGGCTTGTAAAACTGGAAGAATTCCGTTCAAATTCCTTGGATTGATTGTTGGTAGGAACCATAGACGTGTGGAATTTTGGAAGTCTGCCATTGCTTGTTTCAGATCTAGGCTCTCAAAATAGAAAGGAAGTTCATCATCTCTCATTCTTTGAAGCACCTGTAAAAATTATCAACACCTTGGTGTCAATTCAGAGGCGTCTCTTGTTCTCTGGATCGGCTAGTAAAACATGTATGTCTTGAATTAGTTGGCAATCGCTGTGCAAGCCCAAGGAGTTTGGTGGGATATGTATTAAGGAATGATTACGAAATGGATTTGGAGATTCATTCAGGAACCAAATGTTATCTGGAAGGGAATTCTTGAATCACGGCATGGATGCTTTAAAAGTAGGATTCTATCCAAGGAGAGTCAGGATCAAACCTTTGTGGTGGATGGATGTGGTGGATTTAGCAGATGTGGAGGAGGAAGAAGGTTTTTTAAGGTAGTTATCTTGTATAGTAGGCGATGGATCCTTTGTGTCCTTTTGTAATGCTTGTTGGTTAGGCCTCATTCCATTGAAGAACTTATTCAATAATCTATTTGAAGTTTCTATGAGAAAGTTAGGGGCTATTGAACATATAGGTGTGTGGGTAGGTATTGATTGGTAGTGGAAGCTGGGTTTTGAAGAAAGGAATCTCGATGAGAGGCATATGGAAAACCTTAGGGGTATGATGGATATGCTTTATGATATTAAGCCTGGCTTAGATTTGACAGACACGTTAATATGGAAAAGTAGTCCAGATCATTCATTCACTATAAAATCTTGTTATATCACTCTTCTACAAACAAGAGGCTTTGTTCAGTTGGAGATTACTTCTAAGACTGCTCTAAAATTACTTTGACAAACTAAGATACCATTGAAAGCTAATGTCTTTGGTTGAAGAATGTTGTTGGACAGGCTCCCTACAAGGATCAATTTGGTGACCAAGAGAGTAATCTCTAATCCTCACGAAATGGTTTGCGTTTTTTGTTTTCATGTTGTTGAAGATGTTGATCATGTTTTTTGCTCATGCCCGTTAATTCGTGTGGTTTGGAGAATGTTATCAGACTGGGTTGGGATCCAATGGTTTGAGGAAGATATTTGTTGTGTTCATATGTTGCGCTGGTTCTCGAAGATGGATACCAAAAGCTCGCCCAAGTCTACTTGTTATATTTGGATCATTGCTTGTTGGACGATATGGTGGACGAGAAATCAGATCTTATTCAATGATGTTGTTGGAAATCTAATTGATATTGTTCATAAAATTATTCACAATTTTTTGTGATGGTTGAACACTTGCGTATCATCTAAGAGTAAGTGTAGTTCTTATAATTTGCATAAAAATTCATCTGATTTCGATTTCTTATTGTAGCTAGTGAATTTTTCACTGCTGTTGGTATTGTTGTTGTTTGGATGGTGTACTCCTTTTTACACCCTTTATTAATATATTTGCTTATAAAAAATAAAATAAAATAAAGCATTGAAGTTATCATGGCTATAAACATGAAAATGAAATATTTTGATACTTAATAGAAAATTAACTTACCACAAACTATGGTAGTTGGAGTTAAAGTTTTCATTTCATGAAGCCTTTTAGGATTCTCCGATATTGTTTATATCTCTTGTACTCATTTTAAATTATGATCCCACCACTTTTAATTGTGTGTCGTCCTCCACTATATAGCAAAGTGATACTGAGAATGATTTAGAAATGTCTTGTTGATGAAGAGTTTTTGAATACAAAATGCATGGTAGAATGGGAAAGTGAAAACTAACGATAAACAAAAGGTTTGTTTTATGATAGTTTGCAAGGATGTGTTAACATTTTTAGTTTTGGGCCTCAATATTGGGGATAGTCTTTATTTTACAACCAGCCGCCATTCAGTTTCACACTTCACACATAAATCCTAGGCATGAAAGGGGTGTTAAGAGTCTTAAATCGGACAATATATTATTTAAACATGTGTTAATAAGTGAGGATAATTATCACTTTGAAGTGATAAGTGTGTCGGTTCTTCCACTTATGAATGCTTAAGTCTTCATATTTTTAACTAATGTAGAACTTCTTCCCACTAGTCACACTTATTATTCTTAATTAGTATTATTTACACGTAAAAAATACATGGTCATATAATAATATAAGATATCAATTAATTGAGGTTAGATTAGTCTAATTAAATAAAGGGAAATACTAATGAGTCACTACACAAAAACTGGATGTTGCCACGTGAAATTCACTTCACAACTTGGAAAATCACTTCACAAACTGATATTAGCAACATGACTATTCACGTGGCAGGAGTACGTGTGGCAACTTTTTTGCCACGTGAAAATCACGTCACAACTTTGCCACGTGATTTTCACGTCGCAACAAATAAAACATAGTTTCAGCCACAGCAGGCGTAGCAGACAAAGTGGCAGACGTGTGTAAGAAAGTTGTGACGTGATATTCACTTCACAACTTGCGACGTGATTTTCACTTCACAACTTGCGACGTGATATTCACTTCACAACTTGCGACTCACGTGGTTAAGTGATTTTTTTAATTTTTTAAATTGATTAATTTTTTGGTACGTTTAAAATAATTTATATTTTTATTTAAATTTAAAATTATAATTATAGTTTTTCCATGCAATTTAATAAATACAAATTATTTTTAAATTATTTTCAATAATAATTTAAATTGGAAAATTAATAAATCTAAATAACAAAAATTAATAAATATAAATAAATATCAAAATTAAGAATAAATTTTTTAAATAAAAAGTGTATAATATACTAAAATGTAATTAATATTTTATAAAAATAAAAATTTAAAATTACAATAAATGATTCAGATCAATTTGGACAGGAAAACTGTCAATGTCAAAATCATTGTTATCCTCGTCATCCAACTGTTGTTGACCACCCACTTCTTCATTTCCAACAACTGGATTACCGCCACCTTGCGATTGCATAAATTGGCGCATCATCGCCTCCATTTCAGCTTGCCTCTTATTCATTGCCTCTATCTGACGTTGTTGCTCCTCCATTTGGACTTTCATTTTCCGTCTCGCTTCAGTTAGCGCCAATTGTCTTACCGTTTCTAGCATCTCAGGGGTCAATTGTGGTGGGTGTGACGTTCCCTCACCATCTCTAACTCTTTGAAATAGAGTTATGTCCCCCTTTCTCATACCACCGGCCAAAGCTCCAGCACCAAATAAACATCCATTCGGTCCCTTTTCGCCAGTTACTAAACCCCAAATGTAAAAATTCACTCGTGGATTAAGCGGCTCGAAACCTTTTGGAGTATACTGAGGATTCTCTATCAAAAACTGTGCGAGCAATACTTGGTAATCCTCCTACACATAAAATTAAAAAAAATTAAATTGAATACATCTTAAATAATCTAAGTTAAATTAAATAATAAATTTTGCCACGTGATTTTCACGCCACAATATCTCAGTTGTCACGTGATAATCACTTCACAAAATTTTCATTAAATGAAAAAAAAATTAAAAAAATTAATTAAAGTGAAACGATTTACTTACCACGGCTTTTTTGGTGCGTTCGTCAACAAAGTCCCTTGATTTCTTTGTTCTAATCTTTACAACTAGCTCAGCCATGAGTGGAGGTCTCCCCAATCTCTTTTCCTAAATAATAAAATTAACTTTAATTAAAAATATATAATAAATCATAATATAACTTAAAATAGAAGTAATAATTACCATGCGTCGAGCATGTTCGGCAACACTTATACTTCCAATTGCATTAAGGCTACCCCCTTTTTCAGATGCTCTCATTTTCTTTGCTTTTTCAGATCTTGCCTTAAATTCAGCATCTGAATCCCAATAAATAAGAAGTTCATCGAAAACTTCTTTGCCTATCTAGTTGGGACGAATATTTTCAAGTTCCCAACGCTTTCTAGCACGTCGTAGCATGTCAGAAAGTCGAAATGTTGTTCTGCCAAAATAATTTTTTCTAACCTCTTTCTCATTCATTTTTTCCCACGTACACTTTTCCTACAATGTTGTAAGACATCCAAATAAAATAGTTAGACAATTATAATAAAAAAAAATAATTAAAACAAAAATAAGTTAAAAAATAAATTACATAATTTAACAAAAATAAATTAATTATACCTTAAATAAATTAAACCAAGCTTCTCTTTCGTCCCCCTTAACTTCTCTAAATCTCTTCCAAGCTTTTTTATACTTTTGCTGAATAACATAACTTATACACTGGGCAGCAGTCCGACTCGGCTCGAAACTAAACATCAATAATTTATATTAATATGAAATATAAGTTAATATAAAAAATGGAAACATGTATACTTAAAAATTTAAAACTTACGAATTTCCGCAGGGCCAAATAAAATATCTTCCACTAATGATTTGAACCACCTCATCATTGGGAGCCTCCTCATCATCGTCCTCAACTGGCTCCTCATCAGCCACCTCATGATCGTCATCAACTGCCTCATCATTATCCTCACGCATAGGTATATGTGTGGATGGTAAAGGTACTTGTGTGTTCTGTGCGGGGTGGGATCCCTCAGATTGTGTGAAGGATGAGGGCACCTATACGAGAGTTGGAAAAGTAGATCCCCCCGACTGCATGAAGGGTGTGGGAACCTGCTGATAGGGAGGTGGAAAGCTAGATCCCCCCGACTATGTGAAGGATGAGGGTACCTGCTGGTATGGATAACTAGGTCCCCCAGACTGCTGATATGGATAACTAGGCCCCCCAGATGGGCTAATAAAAGCTGGTCCCCTAGATGGGCTAATAAAAGCTGGAGCTCCTGATGGGCTAATAAAACCTGGAGCCCTAGATGTGCTAATAAATGCTGGATACTCCTGAGGGGAGAACAATGTCATGAAAGGCTGAGAACTGGCCATGGACAAAGAATCTAACTGACTCTGCGGAGGAGGACATATGGCCGACTGAGGTGCCTGACATACTACTACTCTCGGACGTTGGGACTTCTTACTCTTATTTTTATCAGTTCGAGGTGGTATTTTACCTATTTATATATAATACACATTTAATATATATTCATGAGCAACATCTCTTAATAAATCTTAAAAAAAACACACACACACACACACACACACACACACACACACACACACACACACACACACACACACACACACACACACACACACACACACACACACACACACACACACACACACACACACACACACACACACACACACACACACACACACACACACACACACACACACACACACACACACACACACACACACACACACACACACACACACACACACACACACACACACACACACACACACACACACACACACACACACACACACACACACACACACACACACACACACACACACACACACACACACACACACACACACACACACACACACACACACACACACACACACACACACACATATATATATATATATATATATATATATATATATATATATATATATATAACACATTCAATACAAGGTTCCATCAAGTTAAACTACAAAAATAATTTATTCAAAATCATGTTCATCCATATCGTTATCATAATCTAATGTGATATTATCCTCGAATCCAAACTCTTCATGCTCGTCGTGATTGTCATTATCATCCAACAATATAGACGCATCAACTTGATGCCCTTCAACGGTTGTATCAAACAAACTTGTAATTTGTTCAAATGCAATCACATCATTAATTAGTTCAACTTCATCAACTTGGTAGGCAATATCTTCCAATGGATTGCCAGTTTCAATATGATCCAATGGTTTTGTTTTGATTACAACAGACCACCCTCGTTTACGTGGTACAATTGAAGGATACGGAACATAGTAAACTTGTCTAACAATATGTGACATTATGAAAGGGTCATACTCTTTGTACCTTCGGTCCATTCAAATCTCAATAGTACCATATGTCTTATCTATTTTTATATCTCTGGCTGATGGATCGTACCACTCACAATAAAATAAGACAACTTTATTTTCTGAGTCTAAATAATTGTATACCAACTCATAGATATGTTTAACAAATCAATAGAAGTCGTCCTCACCACCATTTGTAACTCCTTTTACAAATACACCACTATTTGTGGTTTTTTTTTTCCCTTCAGTCCATGTCTCAGTGTGAAATTTATATATGTTCATGAAGTATGTATGCCATTCATTTGCACTTTGAATAGGGCCTTCAGACAAGTTTCTCAGATGAAGTATTTCTTGAGTCGGTGCAACAATACATGACAATTTCTCCTTGAACCATGTTGGAAAATGAGCATGTATGTGACCGGATGTTGCTTGTACACCGGTGCTATGAAAGTAGGAGATGTTAAATTCCCTAAAAAGAAACACACTATAAGTTTCAAGGTAATAAATTTTGTATTCATACGGTAAATAATATTAAACAGTTGGGATATACTTACTCAATATATGGTTTAACTTCAACGCAGTTAATTAAAACACGAGCATGCAACCACTAATGCAACATTAGTACCAAACTCATCATTAGTATCAAACTCATTGTCAAAAAACAGCATGCAACCACTAATGTAACAGTCAATCTTTCTTACTTCTAAACCTAACTTCGACACCAACCTCTTTGCATCATAAAAACTTGTAAGTAAGTTGTCTTTCGTAGGAGTCGAATCGAGCATCATTTTTGCGAAGAATTCCAAAGACTGATCAGGAACATTCCAATTTGATTTGGCAGCTAATAATCTCACACACATTGATAAATTTGAGTCCGACGACCCCTCAAACAACGGCGTATTCATCTCATTCAACAACTAATAGAATTTTTGCGCTTCC
>CAWUDS030002661.1:0-57151 GCA_963859935.3 Lathyrus sativus | reverse complement strand
TATTATATATATTATATATATATATATATATATATATATATATATATATATATATATATATATATATATAATATATATATATATATATATATATATATATTATATATTATATATATATATATATATATATATATATATATATATATATATATATATGTTTTATATATTTTATATAAATATATATATATATATATATATATATATATATATATATATATATATATATATATATATATATATATATATATATATATATATATATATATATATATATATATATATATATATATATATATATATATATATTTATATATAATATATAAAACATATATATATATATATATATATATATATATATATATATATATATATATATATATATATATATATATATATATATATATATATATATATATATATATAATATATATATATATATATATATATATATATATATATATATATATATATATATATATATATATATATATATATATATATATATATATATATATATATATATATATATATATATATATATTGCTCTGTCCCGCTCATCACACGGGGTCGGCCCAATCCATCTCTCCGTCGTGGAGGGCCTAGCTCATTGATCAGCTGTCGCGCGCGGATCAGAACGAGTGTTTTTGATAAAAACGTAATACAGCGACAATTCAACTCGGATACCGTCTCAAGGATTCTTTTATGTGATTAATCTACCAAATTCGAAATGGAGGGGGAGTTGGTTTTGTTTCTGATCGGATAAATAAAGAAAATGCAATTAAGCGGTTAAAATAAGTGATTATCAAAATAAGTCAATCTACTGTTTTCGGTTCCGGCTTATCACGGGTTTCTACCTTACCAATTTCCTAAGCGATTTTGATCTCTATTCGATTCCTATGTCAATTAACAAGCGCAAAAGACATAAACTAGATTACCAATCCTATATTCCAAATTAAGCAAACGGATTAAGTTTTTGTGAATTAAGCAAATACGAATTATAAACGCGAATTAACGACAAAGCGACATAACGGCGAATAAAACCTAAGGATGCAATCATACGAATTTAATCAAAACAATTCTATAAAATAACAGATTAAGCAAAAGAAATTCATAGAATAGTATTGAAAGAGAAACGAATTAGATCTATAAAGTAAAAACCTCAAAGCGTTGGAACGCGATTACTGCAGAATGACTCTAAGGAATTAGCTCTCCATGGTTCTCTCAAAGCTCCGAATGTATTTTTCGTGAAAATGTAATTAGGTGAACAGTAACACGAGTATTTTTCCTTTAAAAAGAAAGCAAATTCGGTCATAACCCAACTGGGTCGAAAACATAACCCAGGCCCAATACATGACCCAACACTAAAATTAAATTCTAATGCAGTAACTTCAAACGGAATTCTGGAATTTTTGGCTCCGAATCTGACTTCGACTCCAAAACAAAAGTTGTAGCTCTCTCTTTTAGCTTTCCGGCAATTTTTAGAACGCCTCAAACGGATTCCCGGAACTCTAGTTATGATCGTTTCCGTGCAGACTACTAAAGCTGAAAAATAAGTGTGGAAATCAAATTAAGCCAAAAATAAAATAAAATATAAAAACAAAATAAAACATAAAAATAATCAGATAAAGTAAAGAAATGCCTAAGTAAAAATATAGGAGAAAGTCCATAAATATGCACTGATCACTCATCACGCTGGGAGCGCTTAAGCGTATCCCCATGGACATAAACCTTAGGATCTATGACATTTTGATATTAATGATTATAGGAATACCTTGACGAATATAATGAGAAAGATTTTTAGACAATGACAACGATAATTCTAAAATACAAAAGTGTAGAGACAAGTGCTTGACACTGGTTGGATTGTGGATTTTCTCAACCGGTACTCGTAATGTCTTGAAAACTCATCGAATGGTGAGAAAAAGAGATAATTTTCTTATAGCATGATATATTTGAGATCATAGCCTATATATAGAATGATAATCATTTAAAATTCTCATTATTTCAAAATGGATTATCTTGACATCCACTTATATTTAAGCACATATTCAATTAAATAATTAATTATTAAATATAATTAATTATTTTATTTACTTACTCAACCGATTAAGATTCTTATATATATATATATATATATATATATATATATATATATATATATATATATATATATATATATATATATATATATATATATATATATATATATATATATATATATATATATATATATATATATATATATATATATATATATATATATATATATTTATATATATATATATATATATATATATATATATATATATATATATATATATATAATATATATATATATATATAATATATATATATATGTATATAATATATATATATAATATATATATATATATATATATATATATATATATATATATATATATATATATATATATATATATATATATATATTATTATATATATATATAATATATAATATATATATATATATTATATAATATATATATATAATAATATATATATATATATATATATATATATATATATATATATATATATATATACATATATATATATATATATATATATATACATATACATATATATATATATATATATATATATATATATATATATATATATATATATATATATATATATATATATATATATATATATATATATATATATATATATATATTGCTCTGTCCCGCTCATCACACGGGGTCGGCCCAATCCATCTCTCTGTCGTGGAGGGCCTAGCTCATTGATCAGCTGTCGCGCGCGGATCAGAACGAGTGTTTTTGATGAAAACGTAATACAGCGACAATTCAACTCGGATATCGTCTCAAGGATTCTTTTATGTGATTAATCTACCAAATTCGAAATGGAGGGGAGTTGGTTTTGTTTCTGATCGGATAAATAAAGAAAATGCAATTAAGCGGTTAAAATAAGTGATTATCAAAATAAGTCATTCTACTGTTTTCGGTTCCGGCTTATCACGGGTTTCTACCTTACCAATTTCCTAAGCGATTTCGATCTCTATTCGATTCCTATGTCAATTAACAAGCGCAAAAGACATAAACTAGATTACTAATCCTATATTCCAAATTAAGCAAACGGATTAAGTTTTCGTGAATTAAGCAAACACGAATTATAAACGCGAATTAACGACAAAGCGACATAACGGCGAATAAAAGCTAAGGATGCAATCATACGAATTTAATCAAAACAATTCTATAAATAACAGATTAAGCAAAAGCAATTCATAGAATAGTATTGAAAGAGAAACGAATTAGATTGATAAAGTAAAAACCTCAAAGCGTTGGAACGCGATTACTGCAGAATGACTCTAAGGAATTAGCTCTCCATGGTTCTCTCAAAGCTCCGAATGTATTTTTCGTGAAAATGTAATTAGGTGAACAGTAACACGAGTATTTTTCCTTTAAAAAGAAAGAAAATTCGGGTCATAACCCAACTGGGTCGAAAACATAACCCAGGCCCAATACATGACCCAACACTAAAATTAAACTCTAATGCAGTAACTTCAAACGGAATTCTGGAATTTTTGGCTCCGAATCTGACTTTGACTCCAACACGAAAGTCGTAGCTCTCTCTCTTAGCTTTCCGGCGATTTTTAGAACGCCTCAAACGGATTCCCGGAACTCCAGTTATGATCGTTTCCGTGCAGACTGCTAAAGCTGAAAAATAAGTGCGGAAATCAAATTAAGACAAAAATAAAATAAAATATAAAAACAAAATAAAACATAAAAATAATCAAGATAAAGTAAAGAAATATCTAAGTAAAAATATAGGAGAAAGTGCATAAATATGCATTGATCATTCATCACGCCGGAGCGCTTAAGCGTCTCCCCATGGACACAAACCTTAGGATCTATGACATTTTGATATTAATGATTATAGGAATACCTTGACGAATATAATGAGAAAGATTTTTAGACAATGACAACGATAATTCTTAAATACAAAAGTGAAGAGACAAGTGTTTGACACTGGTTGGCTTGTGGATTTTTCTCAACCGGTACTCGTAATGTCTTGAAAATTCTTCGAATGGGGAGAAAATGAGATAATTTTCTTATAGCATGATATATTTGAGATCATAGCCTATATATAGAATGATAATCATTTAAAATTCTCATTATTTCGAAATGGATTATCTTGACATCCACTTATATTTAAGCACATATTCGATTAAATAATTAAATATTAAATATAATTAATTATTTTATTTACTTACTCAACCGATTAAGATTCTTATATATATATATATATATATATATATATATATATATATATATATATATATATATATATATATATATATATATATATATATATATATATATATATATATATATATATATATATATATATATATATATATATATATATATATATATATATATATATATATATATATATATATATATATATATATATATATATATATATATATATATATATATATATATATATATATATATATATATATATATATATATATATATATATATATATATATATATATATATATATATATATATATATATATATATATATATATATATATATATATATATATATATATATATATATATATATATATATATATATATATATATATATATATATATATATATATATATATATATATATATATATATATATATATATATATATATATATATATATATATATATATATATATATATATATATATATATATATATATATATATATATATATATATATATATATATATATATATATATATATATATATATATATATATATATATATATATATATATAGATATTGCTCTGTCCCGCTCATCACACGGGGTCGGCCCAATCCATCTCTCCGTCGTGGAGGGCCTAGCTCATTGATCAGCTGTCGCGCGCGGATCAGAACGAGTGTTTTTGATGAAAACGTAATACAACGACAATTCAACTCGGATATCGTCTCAAGGATTCTTTTATGTGATTAATCTACCAAATTCGAAATGGAGGGGGAGTTGGTTTGGTTTCTGATCGGATAAATAAAGAAAATGCAATTAAGCGGTTAAAATAAGTGATTATCAAAATAAGTCAATCTACTGTTTTCGGTTCCGGCTTATCACGGGTTTCTACCTTACCAATTTCCTAAGCAATTTCGATCTCTATTCGATTCCTATGTCAATTAACAAGCGCAAAAGACATAAACTAGATTACCAATCCTATATTCCAAATTAAGCAAACGGATTAAATTTTCGTGAATTAAGCAAACACGAATTATAAACGCGAATTAACGACAAAGCGACGTAACGTCGAATAAAAGCTAAGGATGCAATCATACAAATTTAATCAAAACAATTCTATAAAATAACAGATTAAGCAAAAGCAATTCATAGAATAGTGTTGAAAGAGAAACAAATTAGATTGATAAAGTAAAAACCTCAAAGCGTTGGAACGCGATTACAGCAGAATGACTCTAAGGAATTAGCTCTCCATGGTTCTCTCAAAGCTCCGAATGTATTTTTCGTGAAAATGTAATTAGGTGAACAGTAACACGAGTATTTTTCCTTTAAAAAGAAAGAAAATTCGGGTCATAACCCAACTGGGTCGAAAACATAACCCAGGCCCAATACATGACCCAACACTAAAATTAAATTCTAATGCAGTAACTTCAAACGGAATTCTGGAATTTTTGGCTCCGAATCTGACTTTGACTCCAACACGAAAGTCGTAGCTCTCTCTCTTAGCTTTCCGGAGATTTTTAGAACGCCTCAAACGGATTCCCGGAACTCCAGTTATGATCGTTTCCGTGCAGACAGCTAAAGCTGAAAAATAAGTGCGGAAATCAAATTAAGACAAAAATAAAATAAAATATAAAAACAAAATAAAACATAAAAATAATCAAGATAAAGTAAAGAAATATCTAAGTAAAAATATAGGAGAAAATGCATAAATATGCATTGATCATTCATCACGCCGGGAGCGCTTAAGCGTCTCCCCATGGACACAAACCTTAGGATCTATGACATTTTGATATTAATGATTATAGGAATACCTTGACGAATATAATGAGAAAGATTTTTAGACAATGACAACGATAATTCTTAAATACAAAAGTGAAGAGACAAGTGTTTGACACTGGTTGGCTTGTGGATTTTTCTCAACCGGTACTCGTAATGTCTTGAAAATTCTTCGAATGGGGAGAAAAAGAGATAATTTTCTTATAGCATGATATATTTGAGATCATAGCCTATATATAGAATGATAATCATTTAAAATTCTCATTATTTCGAAATGGTTTATCTTGACATCCACTTATATTTAAGCACATATTCAATTAAATAATTAAATATTAAATATAATTAATTATTTTATTTACTTACTCAACCGATTAAGATTCTTATATATATATATATATATATATATATATATATATATATATATATATATATATATATATATATATATATATATATATATATATATATATATATATATATATATATATATATATATATATATATATATATATATATATATATATATATATATATATATATATATATATATATATATATATATATATATATATATATATATATATATATATATATATATATATATATATATATATATATATATATATATATATATTGCTCTGTCCCGCTCATCACACGGGATCGGCCCAATCCATCTCTCCGTCGTGGAGGGCCTAGCTCATTGATCAGCTGTCGCGCGCGGATCAGAACGAGTGTTTTTGATGAAAACGTAATACAGCGACAATTCAACTCGGATATCGTCTCAAGGATTCTTTTATGTGATTAATCTACCAAATTCGAAATGGAGGGGGAGTTGGTTTGGTTTCTGATCGGATAAATAAAGAAAATGCAATTAAGCGGTTAAAATAAGTGATTATCAAAATAAGTCAATCTACTGTTTTCGGTTCCGGCTTATCACGGGTTTCTACCTTACCAATTTCCTAAGCAATTTCGATCTCTATTCGATTCCTATGTCAATTAACAAGCGCAAAAGACATAAACTAGATTACCAATCCTATATTCCAAATTAAGCAAACGGATTAAATTTTCGTGAATTAAGCAAACACGAATTATAAACGCGAATTAACGACAAAGCGACGTAACGGCGAATAAAAGCTAAGGATGCAATCATACAAATTTAATCAAAACAATTCTATAAAATAACAGATTAAGCAAAAGCAATTCATAGAATAGTGTTGAAAGAGAAACGAATTAGATTGATAAAGTAAAAACCTCAAAGCGTTGGAACGCGATTATAGCAGAATGACTCTAAGGAATTAGCTCTCCATGGTTCTCTCAAAGCTCCGAATGTAATTTTCGTGAAAATGTAATTAGGTGAACAGTAACACGGGTATTTTTCCTTTAAAAAGAAAGCGAATTCGGGTCATAACCCAACTGGGTCGAAAACATAACCCAGGCCCAATACATGACCCAACACTAAAATTAAATTCTAATGCAGTAACTTCAAACGGAATTCTGGAATTTTTGGCTCCGAATCTGACTTCGACTCCAACACGAAAGTCGTAGCTCTCTCTCTTAGCTTTCCGGCGATTTTTAGAACGCCTCAAACGGATTCCCGGAACTCCAGTTATGATCGTTTCCGTGCAGACAGCTAAAGCTGAAAAATAAGTGCGGAAATCAAATTAAGATAAAAATAAAATAAAATATAAAAACAAAATAAAACATAAAAATAATCAAGATAAACTAAAGAAATGCCTAAGTAAAAAAATAGGAGAAAATGCATAAATATGCATTGATCACTCATCACGCTGGGAGCGCTTAAGCGTCTCCCCATGGACACAAACCTTAGGATCTATGACATTTTGATATTAATGATTATAGGAATACCTTGACGAATATAATGAGAAAGATTTTTAGACAATGACAATGATAATTCTAAAATATAAAAGTGTAAAGACAAGTGTTTGACACTGGTTGGCTTGTGGATTTTTCTCAACTGGTACTCGTAATGTCTTGAAAACTCTTCGAATGGGGAGAAAAAGAGATAATTTTCTTATAGCATGATATATTTGAGATCATAGCCTATATATAGAATGATAATCATTTAAAATTCTCATTATTTCGAAATGGATTATCTTGACATCCACTTATATTTAAGCACATATTGAATTAAATAATTAATTATTAAATATAATTAATTATTTTATTTACTTACTCAACCGATTAAGATTCTTATATATATATATATATATATATATATATATATATATATATATATATATATATATATATATATATATATATATATATATATATATATATATATATATATATATATATATATATATATATATATATATATATATATATATATATATATATATATATATATATATATATATATATATATATATATATATATATATATATATATATATATATATATATATATATATATATATATATATATATATAGATATAGATATTGCTCTGTCCCGCTCATCACACGGGGTCGGCCCAATCCATCTCTCCGTCGTGGAGGGCCTAGGTCATTGATCAGCTGTCGCGCGCGGATCAGAATGAGTGTTTTTGATGAAAACGTAATACAGCGACAATTCAAATCGAATATCGTCTCAAGAATTCTTTTATGTGATTAATCTACCAAATTCGAAATGGAGGGGGAGTTGGTTTGGTTTCTGATCGGATAAATAAAGAAAATGCAATTAAGCGGTTAAAATAAGTGATTATCAAAATAAGTCAATCGACTGTTGTCGGTTCCGACTTATCAAGGGTTTCTACCTTACCAATTTCCTAAGCGATTTCGATCTCTATTCGATTCCTATGTCAATTAACAAGCGCAAAAGACATAAACTAGATTACCAATCCTATATTCCAAATTAAGCAAACGAATTAAGTTTTCGTGAATTATGCAAACACGAATTATAAACGCGAATTAACGACAAAGCGACGTAACGGCGAATATAAGCTAAGGATGCAATCATACGAATTTAATCAAAACAATTCTATAAAATAACAGATTAAGCAAAAGCAATTCATAGAATAGTGTTGAAAGAGAAACGAATTAGATTGATAAAGTAAAAACCTCAAAGCGTTGGAACGCGATTACTGTAGAATGACTCTAAGGAATTAGCTCTCCATGGTTCTCTCAAAGCCCCGAATGTATTTTTCGTGAAAATGTAATTAGGTGAACAGTAACACGAGTATTTTTCCTTTTAAAAGAAAGCAAATTCGGGTCATAACCCAACTGGGTCGAAAACATAACCCAGGCCCAATACATGACCCAACACTAAAATTAAATTCTAATGCAGTAACTTCAAACGGAATTCTGGAATTTTTGGCTCCGTATCTGACTTCGTCTTCCATGCGAAAGTCGTAGCTCTCTCTCTTAGCTTTCCGGAGATTTTTAGAACGCCTCAAACGGATTCCTGGAACTCCAGTTATAATCGTTTCCGTGCAGACTGCTAAAGCTGAAAAATAAGTGCGGAAATCAAATTAAGCCAAAAATAAAATAAAATATAAAAACAAAATAAAACATAAAAATAATCAAGATAAAGTAAAGAAATGCCTAAGTAAAAATATAGGAGAAAGTGCATAAATATGCACTGATCATTCATCACGCCGGGAGCGCTTAAGCGTCTCCCCATGGACACAAAACTTAGGATCTATGACATTTTGATATTAATGATTATAGGAATGCCTTGACGAATATAATGAGAAAGATTTTTAGACAATGACAATGATAATTCTTAAATACAAAAGTGTAGAGACAAGTGTTAGACACTGGTTGGCTTGTGGATTTTTCTTAACCGGTACTCGTAATGTCTTGAAAACTCTTCGAATGGGGAGAAAAAGAGATAATTTTTTTATAGCATGATATATTTGAGATCATAGCCTATATATAGAATGATAATCATTTAAAATTCTTATTATTTCAAAATGGATTATCTTGACATCCACTTATATTTAAGCACATATTCAATTAAATAATTAATTATTAAATATAATTAATTATTTTATTTACTTACTCAACCGATTATTTTATTTAAGTGGAAAAATTCAAATTTAATCATAAGAGCTCAAACAAATGCAAATGAGTACTCATTTTGATCAGAAAAATCATTTGGAACACTTTGGCGTTAATGGAATTTCAATTTGAGGTTTATTTCATGGTGTTTCAACTTGTTACTTCATGATGAAGAAACACATTCAATCTTGGCCATAGGATGCAAACAAGGGTGAAATCCTGTCCATTCATTCTCCACAGTCCATAAGCAAGACAAATGAAGCTTCTTGGAGAAGGAATTGAGTCATAATCGTGGCTGCCATGTTCATACTTTCAAGCAAAAGTTGAAATTTGGATATCACTGCTTGGGCTTTCCATGAGCCTCTAGAACCTTCCATTCACCTCTATATAAGTTCAGAAAGAGATTAGGATCAAGGTTGGTGATCATTTGCAGTTGGAGCCAGAGATTGCAGTGAGAGTTTCAAGAGCAAAATTGAAAATCGTGTTTTCCATTCCAGAGCTTTTCAAAGCAAATCAAGGTTTCCAATAGCTTTATCCTTCATCAAGGAACGATTCTGCATCATCTGGAAGCAAGAATCACAGTGGAACTAATCCAATTTCAAGCTACAAACCAAGTATGCACATTTCAAAATTGCCATAGTTTTAAGTTGATTTAGCATGATTTGGACTGAGGTTAAGCATTAGGAAGATGACTAGATCGTTTTAGGATAGGTTTTGTGAAGTCAGATGACAATTCAAGGTGTGAACAACTTTCTGTTTGGATTCGAATCAACCTGATCCTTGAGTGTTAGCATGATTTAGATAGCTTAGGTTGATTTATGATGGATGAGGAGAATATATGTGGCCTTAATTGTGAGATTGGTGATGATCCATAACATGATGCATTTTCTGTTTGGTTTCGTGTTTTAAAATTCATGATGAGTTAATAAAAATGGAGATGAGATTTGAAATCAGCATGAAAAATGGAAGAGAAATATATAGGTTTTGTTGTGTTTGGATGACCTGTAATTGGCACCTCACCGGAGAAGACGGTGGCGCGGCCACCGGACCACCACGCCTGAGTTTTCCCTCTATCAGAGTTTAAATGAAGAAGATGAAGGAGGACCATTGGATGGAGTCTGGAGAGAAGACTTTGTACTCACATCGTGCGTCCCTGATTCACTCTCAGACTTGGACTTTGACCAAGCAAAACGCACAACTTCATTAATGCGTTGGCGCGTGGATAGCCATTGGATGCCTTGACAAAGTCTCCAGATCCAACGCTTCTCTTATTTTCTCAGCATTTATTTTCTTTTATTTCATTTTTGATTTATTTTAATTGGTTTCTCCATTTTTAATTCATAATAATTCCATTTTTGATCAGAAAAATACAATAAAAATATATGCATGCTCTGGATTTAACTTCTGATTTTTTGACATGCTTAGATTTTATTTTGATGTAATTTCCAATTTAATTGGCTTTTTTCTATTTTTTTATATTTCATTTAAATTGCATTTTTGGCCTATTTCCTTGCTGATTTTTGTATGATTAATTGGTATAGAATTTAAGTGAGATTTTTGGCTGGCTGTTAGTATAGATATGCATGATCCCTTAGTAATTATTTCACAATTTTTAGATAACTTTAGGGCTGGTTTTGAATTAGGTTCCCATGACCTTCCATTTTAGGGTTTCCATTTGACACTTTGTGATGTTTGATTTCTTTAGTGCCTTTAAGAATAGTTTTAGTCCCTGGTCTTTCTACTATAGATACCTAACACATGTAGGTTCCCTTAGAAAATTTTATAGGATTTTAGAAGTAGTTTTGGTATTTTAAATAGATTTAAAACTTAGGCTAGTTTTAATATGCTTCTAACATGACTTCTCCCTTTATAATGACCTCAATGGTGGCCCATAGCATAAGATAAAATTTCCATTACTTTTGGATAGTGCTTTAGACATATAGAGGCTTCTGTTTGCTTGATTGTGGTGTTTGGTTTTGGTGTTCAGACCTCCTTTTAGTAGCTTTCTTGTAGCTTAATCAATTAGAGTTCAGGAAGAGCTTTAGTTTTTGATTTCTCTTTCTTCAAATAAACATGGATTGCCTTGATTGCTTTCCATCCTCATCCAATGATTCAAGGTACCTATGTGGAAGCCTCATCCCTCCTTTGGAAGGATGTGTGGCATACCATAAAAGGTAGAACCTTTGAGGATGCCTATCTCAGATGTATGGTTGAGTGTCATGATGGATTCCCTTGGTTTCCATCATGCTTCCCATCATCATGCAATCATCTTGATGTTGATTCTCATCTCTTTTGGTGGGTCACTTGAAGCTTGAAGATGGAGTCTTCTCTTGAAGATAGCTTAGACTTGAGGTTGATTACAGACTGTGGATTTGCTTTGCTTGTTAGACGTCTGTTTTACTGTTGAGCTGCTTGTTTGCTGTGTTTTTTCTGATTGCTTTGTTGTACTTGTGTGACTGCTTGGTGTGTTGCATTAGATTAGGCCTCATGTAGATGATTCTAGGCCTAAGAGCATCCTAAAGGTTGAGCCTGGCTCCCTTTGCTTGTCTGCATTAGAGGTTGAGCCTGTCTCCCTCTGCTTGTCTGTTATTGTTTGGCCTTGCTTGCTGGCTTAAGGTTGAGTGTAGTCTCCCTTGCCTGTGTTGTGTGTTACCTATGGCTTGTTTGCTCTAGAAGTTGAGTTTGGCTCCTTCTGCTTGTATTGTTGCATTGCATGCATTTTACTTACAGTTATTTCTTTTGCTGTTGCTTTCCTTTGCCATGTTCCCCTAGGAACTCTGGCTTCTCTCGTTCAAGAGAAGTTATGACAGACATTAGGGTTCTAACCATGCATGATAACATTAGGTAGCTCCCTCCTAACCTCAATCATAGGATTAACTTTGCATGACAACTTTAGGATTGGATTAGTCCCCTTTAGTGCGTCTTTTCTCTTCTCATCTTCAAACAAATCAAAATACAGTAATAAAGGTTAATTGATGTTGTACGCTACGAGCCTTAAGCTACTTGAGAAAGGGCTGTTGGAGAGTTTCTTTTCAACAGCTTGGATGTTCAGTATGGCATCCTTTGGGTGACATGCGACGCATTCACTCTCAGGTCATAGTCTCTAGTGCGATATTAGTTGCAAACATCCATAAAAACACTTCTTCTGTAAAAGACACAAAACAAAGATCAAACATCTTTTTGTCCTCTTGGACCTTTAATCCTTGGAAACCACTTTCATAAGGAGAGTTTTGTTAACTCTCGGTTCTACCGCAAACGGTAAACGCCTAAGTCTCCGTCGAGCGAGCTGCGTACACCAACTGCTGGAACCGTCTGTTAACCCTACTCGGATAAAAAAGACAAACTTGTGTCTCTTGTTGTCCCAAACTACATTTTCTCTGATCTTTCACGCCGTGTGAAAGTACGTAGGCACGAGATACGATATCTCGGCGAGCAACCTTCCCCCATAACCCGTAGTTAGGCGAACTACGTTGACTCTAATTTGTCGTTCCAGACGAGAATACGTAGGCATAGAACTGTTGTGTTCTGCCGAGTCATTTTCTTTTCTTTTCAGACCAGACTTTTAGAATAGATAGATAAACCAACCCGTCAGATAAACACAACAAGCGTGGATCCCATCGAGTACGATGGACGTGAGGGGTGCTAATACCTTCCCCTTGCGTAACCGACTCCTGAATCCAGACATTGGTTACGATGACCTTGTCTTATACCTATTCGTCATATTTTTCCGATCGTTTCCTTTCCCTTTCCGTGGGATAAATAACGAAAGGTGGTGACTCTTCTGTTTTGCTGGCACCTTATTTTCGCGGTAGCGATAGTGATGTGAAGGCAAACATCATGTTGTAAATGCGAATCTGTTGTTGAAACTTTCTACTAACTATATCCTCATCAAAAAGAAGATGTGCTAGTAAAGGAGGGGGTTGTTTGAGTAATGGTAGTTCGACCTTTCCATTGCCACAACACAATGAAAATTTGGGATTGGCTGAATGAGAACTTTTGTTCATTCTCTCTTGATACCACATCATGGCTTTACAATAACAACACTCAATTAATGGATCACCAATGTCGTAATATTCTACAAAAAAATATAACGTGTTATATAAGAAAAATAATGCCAATATATAAATATGCATTTAGAATAAGAACAACCTTCAGACGATGTTTGAGAAATCCCATTAATAGAAAAAGGTGCATGGCATTCCTCAAAATTAGAATTGGAGTCATCGTCAGATTGATGATCTAAAAGAAAGTGGAAAAAAGTCGTTAAAATTAGAAACTAATGAAAAAGTTGAAGATAATTGAGAACAGTAGCCATGACGATTCGATTTGTATTAAGAAAGATCAAAATGACATGAATAAAGTATTGTGGAGTTGCCGTAGGAAATTCAAAATCAGAACTAAGAAATACCGATTCATCTTTAGCATGAAGGGAATTTAAAGTACCGGCTGAACATTAATTTTAATAACTTACTTGCGAAAGGATCTAAGTCAGAGTCACATTCCGTATCACCATTGAAATCTTCATTTGCACACTGTTGCACCCCAAAATTTGCCTAACCTTTTCTTACTTGGTTTATGTTTCACTACATTAGCATATCATTGATTTAACATTTTCATAGCATAGCATTGTTCATTTAACAGGGGATCAAGTGTGGAGCCTATCTAGAGGTCTTACTCAAGCTTGATAAGTCACCAAAGTCATCAGGGAAAGGGTTGGTTTCTTAAGAAGTTCATTTGCTTGTATGGCGTTAGTCTCCTAATTTGAGGACCAATTGAAGATCATCAATGGATGGTGAGGTCTTGACCAAGGTGAGAAGGTGTGAGTAGAGTTCATTGAAGTACCATGAGGGTCATGGTGGAGCTCAGTCAAGTCATTGTGCCAAGTGTGAAGAGCCACAGTTGAGGGTGTTGCAATTAAGGTTTTCATTTGAGTAATCCTAAGTCAACTGACCAATTGAGGATGATCAAAGCTCAATTCTAGGTCTTTGTAATCATGGATAGTTATGTTGAGACACATGAGATGATATTTCAAGATCTATACAAGAAAAGTTCAAGGTGTGAGGAGTTGCTAAATTAGGGTTCTCAGGGTAAAATCCCCTATTTATTGTCTAACTTCAAGACCACTTATCTCAAGATGAAAGTTTCATCTCTACTTTTGGACAACATGAAACCTGTAGAGCATGCTCTTAGCTTTAATTTGAGTACTAGAAGTCCTCCATTGGATTTGTAGAACTCAAGTTATGATCCAAACAAGTTACAGGTCATCTGAGGAATGTGAAATTTGTCTGTAAAAGTTCACCACCTTCCAAGGAACTTTTGACCTAGGAGGGTGTTTCTCCTAAACTTTTGGCCAACATGAAAGTTGTAGGTCTTGATTTAGATTTCCAAATTGTATTATAAGTCTTCCATATGATTTGTAGAACTCAAGTTATGAGGTTTACAAGTTAGGGGTATTTTGGGAAAGTAAGATTATAGGTCATTTTCAATTATAGGTCAAAATCTCCAACTTGCACATCTCAAATGGAGTTTTGTTCAACATGGAACTTGCTCAAAATATGGTTTTTAGGTCAACCAAGAGCTCATGGTGAATTGATTTAGTCCATAGTAAGAGTTAACTTGAAGTGGTTTGAAAAAAAGAGAAATTAAAGGCATTATTTGGTGGGAAATTCAAATAAATTGTTATGTGCACAAAATATGCCAAATGACCACTCAATTTGATCAGAAATAATGGTTTAGAAACATTGGCAATTCTAGAATTTTCAATTGACTCATAATTTATGGTGTTTTGACACTTTTCTTCACAAGTAAGCAATATCACAAGAAATCATTCACAAAGCCAATTGGGAAGCTCTAACTGATCTGAATCCATTCTAAATGTGTTATGCAAGCTAACCAAAGCTTCCAAGGGAAGGAATTGAGCAAGAATCCGTGCATGGCATGTTGAACATTTTGAAGAAAATTTGAAATTGGATCTTCTGAATTGGGCCTGGGCTGGGTCTCTAGAAGGTCCTAATTAGTTCTATATATGTTCAGAAACTCATTTGGGCAAGGGTTGGTGATTCATTGGTGCTGAATTCAGAGATTGCAACTCAAGTTTTCAAGCTTCAACTCAAATTCAAATTCTCAGTTCAAGACATTTTCAGATCAAATTGAAGATTGGATCCTCTTTCTTGCACTTCACTGAGTAGATCTGGAAGGTTTGGAAGCAAGATTCAAGCCATAGACACCTCTGTTTGAAGCTTCAAGTCAGGTTGGTAAATCTCAAATTTCCTCTTAATTTAGCATGATGTAGTTAGAAACAAGCATGTGGCTAGGATCTATGTGAAATGTAGCACGTTTTAGGATTGAATTAGTAGCAATTGGTGATGATTGATCATGTGGTACCATTTCTATTTTGATTCGAAACTCTCTGGTCTGGATGAACTAATACACAATGGATAGCTTAGGTTAATCAGTGTTAGATGAGGATCATTTCTATACCATTAATTGGACATTTGGTGATAATGAACGACATGACATAATTTGGATCTTGATTCGGTTTGTACGATCTAGGAGGATTCAATTAATTTGGATAGGTTATTCGTGATCAGCATCAGATTCTGAGCAAGATTGATATAAGGTGTGGGATTTTTGGTTGCCTGCAAGTTGATCTTCATCGGAGAAGACGGTGGCGCCACCGTCTGCATTTTGTGTCTCGCCTAAGCTAGAGGAAGAAGAAGGTCTCGTGGCCCTTGGATCTCCCAGGAACCTTGACTCGTTATGACCATCGTGTGGCTGAGATTCAAACTGAAGCAATTCGCTCCAAGATGAAACGCTACGTTTCATTTTTTGACATGGCATCTGGCTGGGCTTCTACGTGGCTGCATGCGTGTGTGATCTCTAGCCTTAGGATTAGCTTACCTGGTCAATCAATCCAACGCGCGTGTTATTTTCTGCCATTTCTAATTTCTTTTATTCATTTTTTGATTTTCTTTTATTCCATTTCCATTCTAAAATTATTTTTAAATTCAATAATTGTCAGAAAAATAAAATAAAAATATCCCCATGATCCTTGCTTTATTTGTGATTTTTCTGTAGCATTAGATTTAATTTTTGATGATTTTTCAATTTAATTCATATTTTTCTTATTTTGGATATTTCATTAATTTTGCATAATTGAGCTGTTTGTTTGTTGATTTTTGTTCTACCAATTGGTTTGGAATTTTGTTGTGAATTTTTGATAGGTGCTAGGTTAAAGATGTATGCTCCCATATGAATTTTTTCACATTTTTTAGAAAATCATAGCTTCTGATTTAGAGATAGGTTTAGAGCCTTTCCCCATTAATGGTTTCCCTTGATACCTTTCAACTTAGGTTGTTATTAGAGGACTTAGAAGTTGAATTAGGCCCTGATTTTTGGACTATATATCATTAACAAATGCATGTCCCCATAGAAAAATAATTAGATTTTTAGGATGTGTTTTGCTATTTTAGATAGAATATTCAAGTTGTTTGTTCATTTGGTGCTTCAACTTTGGTGATTGTTTTGGAATGGACTCAAAATGGGCTTTTCTTGCATGTTGGGCTTTTGGTTCCTCTTGGATGATGTCATGGGCATGATGAATCTTTTGTGGAGTGTCTTGTGGAGCTTGGCTTGGAGCGTTTCTTTCCTTTTTGTTAGCTTTTTGTAGCTTATAAGATTAGGGTTTTTAGGAGAGAGCTTTAGAAGTAGTTTTTTCCTTCAAATAACCATGGTTGGTTTCACTTGCCTTCCATTCTCATCCTATGATTCAAAGTCCTCATGTGAAAGTCTCATCTCTCCTTTGGAGGGATGTGTGACATTCTACAATGAGTAGAACTTTTGAGGATGCCTTTCTCTGATGACTGGTTGAGTGTCAGGTGGGATTCCTTTGGTTTCCTTCCTGCTTCCCATCATCAAATACTCATATTGTTGATTCTCTTCATTCTTGGTGGAGTGGTTAGGTAAAGTTTGAAGATGGAACATCTCTTTCCTTCTCTTGAAGATGTTATGAACTTGAAGAGCAGTTACATACTTTGGATTGGATTGCTGTCAGAATATTGCTATGCTGTGGAGATTGTTGGCTTGTTTTCCCTATTTGTCTGTTTTCTTCTTGTTCTACTGTATTGAGGTGATTTAATTGGAGTGTTGCATTAGATTTAGGCTTCATGTAGATGATCATAGGCCTAAGAACATCTTAAAGGTTGAGCTTCTCCCCTTGCTTGTATTGCATTAGAGGTTGAGTTTCTCCCTCTGCTTGTATTTTTACTGTGTGGCTTTGCTTGCTGGTATTTGGTAGAGCTCAGTTCCCTTGCCTGTGTGGTGTGTGGCCCTTGTGCCTTGTTTGTTTAGAAGTTGAGCTTGGCTCCTTCTGCTTGTGTGATGCATAACATGCATTTTATTTACAGCATTTCATTTTCAATAATTTCTTTTCAGTTAATTTGTTTACTGTTTGTTTCCCTTTGCCATGTTCCCCTTGGAACTCTGACTTCTCTGGTTCTAGAGAAGTTATGATAGACATTAGGGTTCTAACCATGCATGATAACATTAGTTAGTTTCCCTCCTAACCTCAACTGTAGGATCAATTTTGCATGACAACTTTAGGATTGGATCAGTTCCCCTTTAGTGCGTCTTTTCTCTTCTCATTTGCAAACAAAATCAAAATACAGTAATAAATGTTAACTAACATCGTACGTTACGAGCTTTAAGCTATCTGAGAAAAGATTGTTGGAGAGTTTCTTTTCAACAGTCTAGATGTTTAGTATGGTACCCTTTGGGTGACAGGCGACGCGTTCACTCTCAGGTCATAGTCTCTAGTGCGATATCAGTTGCAAACATCCATAAAAAACACTTCTCTAAAAAACAGAAAACAAAGATCAAACTATTTTTGTCCTCTTGGACATTTAATCCCTTGGGAAACCCCTTTTCAGAAGGAGAGTTTTGTTAACTCTCGGTTCTACCGCAAATGGTAAACGCCTAAGTCTCCAATGGTCGAGCTGCATACTCCGAACTGCTGGAACCGTCTGTTAACCCTACTCAAATAAAAAAGACAAACCTGTGTCTCTCGTGTCCCGAACTATGTTTGCTCTGATCTTTCACGCTGTGTGAAAGTACGTAGGCACAAGATGCGATATCTTGGCGAGCAACCTTCCCCCGTAGTTAGGCGAACTACGTTGACTCTGATTTCTCGTTCCAGACGGGAATACATAGGCATAAAGTGCGACACTTTGCCGAGTCATTTGCTCTTCTTTTCAGACCAGACCTTAGTGTAGATAGATTTAACAAACCCATCAGATAAACACAACAAGCATGGATCTCATCGAGTACGATGGACGTTAGGGGTGCTAATACCTTCCCATTGCGTAACCGACTCCCGAATCCAGACAATGGTTACGATGACCTTGTCTTATACCTTTTGCGTCAGGTTTTTCCCGATCGTTTCCTTTCCCGCTCTGAGGGATAAATAATGAACGGTGGCGACACTTCTGTCTTTCCGGCCTCGTTTTTCACAATAGCGACAGCTGGCGACTCTGCTGGGGACTCCAACGGTTCCTTGTGCGAGTCAATCCTAGCGCTTGTGTGTTTACTTGTTGGGTTTTATTTATCGTATTTACTTTCCGCATTGTATTTTTAGTATGATTATTATTATGCTGTTGTGGGAAGGGGATCTGATAAACGAGAAGCCAGACCCAGGCTTGAGTGTACTTAGCATTAGTTGTGGAAATTAGTGGGCGCGTGCTTGCTTTGCAGGCACTAGTGTCTCATGAAATCCACGCTCAGACGAGGTTCTCCCGATTGACTTCTTTTCCGGCCCTTTGGGTCTGAGGGGTTGTTGGTTTTGAGGATTGTCGACTCTGGGGACCGATCATTTGTGACTCAGCAGAGTGAGGTCACTTCAAGGGATGATGATGCCACACCTTCTGGGTATTGTATCATCGCTCTTGAAAGTCTGTGACGCTGGGAAACGCATAGGATGCCATACCTTGTTTGTGATTTAGGTCCATACCTATGAGCGGGGTCGGGTTATTGCAGGAAACTTTAACCTTCAGACTACTTGGTTTTCTTGGCAGTGAATCAGTGTTGTGGGGTTCAGAGGTTCTTATCGTCAGAGATGTGGTTGTTCTCGACAGTGTGTATTTATTGGTCCTCTTCAGGGCTGTGCTATCAGAGCATTATTGTGATTGTGTTGGATCAGAGCTTTGATCTTCTCAGCAACCATCTTGATCCTCTGTTGCATTGCATTTTGCATTTTGCATTTTGCATACTCATTTGCATGTCATTAATGTGTGTCTGTGTTGCAGGTACATTATCCCCCGGTTCAGGTTTTCTTGCCTTCTGTTGTGCTATTATGGGTTCTTTGAGGAAGACTGTGGCCTATAAGCTCCCCACTCCAGATGTTGCTCAGTTGTCCAGTTTGATTGCTTTGGCAGATTATACTGTTAGAGGTGAATTCAGAAAGACTTATGGGAAGCTGCTCAGTTTGGTCCGTAAACCTTCTGTGTATGAGTTGAATGGGTTATATGCCTTGTTGCAGTTCTATGATCCTCCTTTGAGATGCTTTACTTTCCCGAACTTTATTCTTGCACCTACATTAGAGGAGTATGCTGATTTATTGGGTGTGCCTATTAGGAGTCAGATGCCTTTTGTTCATATGGATGTTGAGCCTAATCTGGCTAATCTAGCTCTTTCTCTTCATCTGGATGCCTCTGAGTTGATCTTGTCTAGTTGGAACGGGGTTCCTGGTTTTTCATTGCAGTTCTTAGTTGGGAAAGCCCAACAGTGTGTCAAAGACGGTTGTTGGATTGTGTTCAATTCCATTCTTGCTCTTTGCATATATGGTATCATTCTGTTTCCTAATATGCCTGACTTTGTGGACTTAGATGCCTTTCATATCTTTGCATCAGGGAATCCAGTTCCTACCTTGATTGGAGATGTCTATCATTCCGTGCATTACAAGAACGAGAATAGAAGGGGTAAGAATGTATCATGCTGCGTGCCCTTGTTCTATAGATGGTTTGATAGTCACCTACCCAAGAAGGGTCTCTTTGCCTCATCTGCAGACACAACTGAGTGGTCTGAGCGCTTGATGAGTTTATCAGCAGAGAATGTTGTTTGGTTCGATAGAGATATGTTGGGTACTGAGGTTATATTCAGCTGCAGTGGGTTTCCTAATGTGCCTTTGATAGGAAGGAAGGGTTGTATCAACTATAATCCATCTTTGCTTGTCCGACAGTTTGCTTATGCTTTGAGGGTTCCGCCAAAGGATGAAGAGGTGCAGGAATCTCTGTACCTCACTGGTCTTCTAGAGGGGAATATGTTATCTAAGCTTCAACATGCCTGGAATGATATCAGTAGACGAGGGAAATCATTGTTGGAAAAAAGTAATAGCCAAGCCTATGCTCCATATGTGACCTGGATCAGAGCTAGAGCAGAGATTATAGGGATGCCTTTTCCACCTGCTAGGCAAGAATGCCCTCTAGTGGTGGAAGAGCCTACTACCGTGTCTATTCAGCAGTATAATCATGTGTTAGCTGAGAGAGAAGAGCTGAAGAAGGCAAATGAAGAGTTAGAGAAAGAGTTGACACAGATCAGAAGTGAGAGAAGTGAAGTCGTCCACTCCTTCAAGAGGCAAACAGAGTTGGTGAACAGGTTAGGTACGAATTTGACTAAGCAGATAGCTGAGCATGAGCGTTTGGGTCGGGACTTCAAATCTGTCAATGACGTACTGGCCACTAAGAAGCAGCACTTGGATGAAGCGTATCAAAGAATATCCAAGTTTAATCAGCAGTGGAATGCCACCATAGCCAACAACAAAGAGAGAGAAGATAAGCTAAAGCAGCAGATCTCCAAATTGAAGGCTCAGGCGAAGGCTAGTGAGAAGAGGTTTGATGAGGAGACCGCTCGCAGATACGCCACTGAAAATTTGTTGAACAAAGCTCTCGCTAACTTGAAGGATCGCAAGCAGAGGTTCGAGTCCAAGAAGCGAAAGCTAGAGGATTGCTTTGGCCAGGGAGCGTGGGAAGATTCAGTCGAGGGTCTCCAGTGTACTATCATGCAAAGAGAGTTGCTTGTTGAAGGGTTACTTACTCGTCCTGATCACCCCAAGACTAGAGAGTTGCTGGAGGAGTTTCGTGCCCGCGGTCACACTTGATTATCTTTGTAGCTCTTTGTTTTCTATTCTTGTTGTAGGCTGACCATCACCAGGTTTGTTGGTTGAGGTCATGCTATTCCCATTGTATTCGTTGACTTTGTATTACCACCTTGTGGGCCTTATCTATATATGAGATGTTATTCCAGTGGCTCGATCCGGACTTCTTGTTATCAGCACTTGCACTCTGGCACTCAAATCGGGGGAAAATCTCCCTAACACACAGACACGCGTTTGCATTTGCATAAATCATTCGCATAGCAGGTACTTTGTACTGTTCTCTTAACTCTATGTTGATGCAGATTCCAGGATTGCTGACCAGCGAATTCATCGGTATCCTACCAGAAGCAACTGCAAGAAAGTCATGGACCAGATGCAGACTGAGATGCATGACCGTATGACGCAGTTCATGCAGGTGATGGAGACTGTGGCTAAGGGCCAGGAGCAGCTGCAAACTCTGGTGCAACCTCTGATTGCTAGGGTTGATAGTCAGGGTGTGCTACATGGCGGTTTTGCTAATCATCCTTCTCGGGTCGGGACTCCGCAAGCAGATGACACGGTACCGATGGTTGTCCTCAATACGACTGAGAATGATAATAGAGTTGAGAATGTGGATGTGACAGGGAATACTGGTTTCAATGTTGGCATTGGGAATGTTGGTCTCGGTGTTGGGAATACTGGTATGGATATTGGTATTGGCAACGTGGGTTTTGGTGGTAATCAAGGCTATGGCAATCAGGGTTACAGAAATCTGGGTTACAGTAATCAGGGCTTCGGTAATGTAGGCTTCGATAATGCAAGCCATAATGGTATGGGGATGGGCGTTCATAATGCTGGTTTTGGGCCAGGCACTGGAAATCAAGGTTTCGTTAATATGGGATACGGTCCTAGGGTTAATCAGGTTGGTTTTGGTCCTCATAATGCTTATGCTGAGTATGGCAATGAGGATTCTCACTGGGGTGAAGATCTCCAGGAAGATGCTTTCCCTCCTCCTGGAAGGGATTTTGAGGCACCCGCTGACAATGATAGAAGGTTCAGGTTGTTGGAAGAACAGATGAGGAATCTTACTAATCAGAACGCTACGGGGCTGGATGTGGCTAACATGGGATTGGTCCCTGGCTTGAGGGTACCAATCAAATTCAAAGCACCCACATTCGACAAGTATAAGGGGGATACTTGCCCGAGAGTTCACGTGCGATCTTACTATCGGAGAATGTCAGCCTACTCTGATGACGAAAAGATGCTGATGCATTTTTTCCAAGACAGCTTGTCGGGACCGTCATTAGAATGGTACATGGGGTTAGAGCCTACTCAAATTGGTAGCTGGAAGGAACTAGCAGAAGCTTTTGTCAAGCATTACCAATACAACAGCGACCTTGCACCGAACAGGGTCCAGCTCCAAAATCTCTCTCAGAAGAATAACGAGAGTTTCAAAGAATACGCCCAGAGGTGGCGTGAGTTAGCTTCCATGGTGCACCCACCTATGGTAGAGCAGGAGTTGGTAGATATGTTTGTGGGCACTTTCTCTGGGCTGTACTATGACAGGCTCATTAATTGTACGACGGCTAATTTTTTTGAGTTGATACTCTTGGGGGAACGTATTGAGAATGGTGTTAAGATTGGTAAGATCCAAGCGGGTGAGTCAACCTCAGCTGGAGGTGGTAAAAAGGCTCTTGGGAACAAGATACAGGGAGATACCAATGCAGTATATAGTGATCGGAGAAGGGATAGAAGTCGGAATTGGCATAGGCAGCAGATCGCCAGTGTGACAATTCCTGTACCTCAACAGCAACAACAACAGCCACACCAGCAACAAGGACGATATGACGCCGCTCCACAGAGATATCAAGGTCGGGATAGGGCTGTGAAAAGTGTTTTTGAAGCGCCTCCGCTACCCTATGCTCAGCTTCTTCCAAGTTTGTTACAGTTGCAGCTTGTTGAGAAAAGGATGCTAGCTCCGCCGAAGGGCACGCCTCCTTATGGGTATGACGTTAATGCACATTGTGATTTCCACTCTGGGGCACCCGGTCATACCATCGAGAATTGTCAAGCATTCAAACACAAGGTGCAAGATTTGATAGATAGCAAAGCTATAAACTTTGGTAACGAAGCGCCCAATATTGAGAAGAATCCTATGCCGCCTCATGGAAATGCAAAGGTAGGTGCTGTGTTGGAGGATACTAGTCTGAATCTGGTTATGAATGTGGACGAATTGAAGACGCCTTTGGGTTATGTCAAAAGCAGATTGCTGAAAGGGGGAGTGTTCCCTGGGTGTGACGCTGATTGTGTTGATTGTTTGGCCCAACCTGAGGGTTGTAATAACTTGAGAAGAGGCATTCAAAGAATGATCGACGAAGGTACACTGCAATTTGATCGCACTGCTGAATATAATCCTGTTGAGGCAAAAGTTGAGAAGCAGGGTGAAGTTGCAACGATTACAATACCATTCAAAACTATAACAATATCGGCACCTCCCAAGAGGCCGACTATCACAATTACCAAAGCTGGACCTATCCCGTATGAGAGTACTAGAGCCATCCCCTGGAATTATGGGGCGGAAGTATATTGCAATGGGGAAAAGATTAACTTGCCGAACCCGCATATAGGATCTGTTGATAATCTTGTAGGGGCAGGGGGCATAACTCGCAGTGGCAGAATCTTTACGTCGCCAGAAGTAGAAGTTGAGAGAATTGCAAAGGGGAAAGGTAAGTTCAATGAGGAAGGACCGTCGCAGGAGAAAGAAAAAGAGGCTTTGACCAAAGATGTAGAAGAATTCATGAGGTTAATTCGGAAGAGTGATTATAAAATTGTCGATCATCTGCAGCAGACGCCTTCCAAAATATCAATCTTGTCATTGCTGCTTTGTTCCGAGGCTCACCGGAACGCGTTGTTGAAATCTCTGGACGCTGCCTATGTACCCCATGAGATATCTGTGAATCAACTTGAAGGAGTGATTGCGCACGTGAATACGGGGCATGGCCTTGGCTTTACTGACTTTGATTTGACGCCCAGGGGCCGCAATCATAATAGTGCGTTGCATATTTCTGTCGAATGTAAGGGCACTATTATGTCCCACGTCCTTGTTGACACTGGCTCATCCTTAAATGTCTTGCCCAAGAAAGCATTGCTGAAGCTAGATACCCGAGGAGTAATCTGCACGCCAAGTGATTTAGTGGTGAGAGCATTTGACAGGACAAGAAGGTATGTATTTGGAGAATTGACTTTGCCGATTCAGGTCGGTCCAGAAGTGTTTGACACTGTGTTTTACATCATGGACATACAGCCAGCTTATAGTTGTTTGCTTGGACGACCGTGGATCCATGCTGCAGGGGCTGTGACATCGACGTTGCACCAAAAGCTTAAGTATGCGGCCGGTGGTAGTATTGTCACTATATGTGGGGAGGAAGACATTCTGGTCAGTCACCTGTCATCGTTTAAATATGTCAAAGTGGATGGTGAGATCCATGAGACATTGTGCCAAGCCTTTGAAGGAGTGCAGATCAATGACAAATCTCCTGTCATCAGCAAGGGACCAGAAGTGGCTATGTCGTCATACAGGGAAGCCCAAGCGGTGGTGCAAGCCAGTGAGGTCAAAGGATGGGGTCAGGTTCTGGAGATTCCTGTTAAGTAGGACAAGTTCGGTTTAGGGTATCACTCGTCGTCATCATCCTCTTCGCAGGGCAGGCCGGGATTCAAAGGGCCGATTGTGTTCACTCCGGGAGGAGTCAGTTTTGAACAGATCAACGTTGTGCCTGACAGTGAAGAAGGCGATAGCGACTGTGACATGGAGTCGTGGATCAAGCCTAGCAAGCCAGGACAGAGCCTATGCAATTGGTCTATCCAGGACTTTGTTCAAGTGACGCCGAAACAATAATGCCTTGTTTTTTCAATTATTGTACAATCCTGTGTCCTACCCGGGGCATAGTGGTTTTATTTCAGGGTCTACTTGCTTATGTGTATGTTTTGTTTTAATCATCAAATAAAGGCGTTTTCCTCATGCAAACTTTGTGATCCCTGTTTTTCTGTTTTTTATTTTTACAATAAAATGGCAATGTGGTCGTATGCTTTGTTTGCATATCATTTGAAGCATTTCACCCTTTCTCTTGCAGGATCCATATTGCAGATGACACCAATCAAGATCTCCCTATGACTCGCTTCGACTTTGAGCACCCGATATTTCAAGCCGAAGAAGAGATTGCTGAGGATGACGACTTACCAGAAGAGCTGACTCATCTGTTGAAACAAGAAGAGAGAATCATTTTGCCTCATCAGGAGGATATTGAGATCATTAATTTGGGTTCGGAAAAGATTGTCAGGAATGTCCGGATAGGGGCTGCGCTGCAAAGCAATATCAAGCAGAGACTTGTCGAGATGCTTCGAGAGTATAGTGACATCTTTGCTTGGTCTTATGAAGATATGTCTGGGCTAGACACTGATATCATAGTCCACCGCTTGCCATTGCGTGAAGATTGTCCGCCGGCCAAGCAAAAGCTCAGAAGAACTCGACCAGATATGGCTGTGAAAATTAAAGAGGAAGTACAGAAACAGTGGGACGCTTGTTTCCTAGCTGTTACAACTTACCCTCCTTGGGTCGCCAATATAGTACCCGTGCCAAAGAAAGATGGTAAGGTGTGGATGTGCGTTGATTATCGGGATCTGAACAAGGCGAGCCCTAAGGATGACTTCCCGCTTCCTCATATTGACGTGTTGGTCGACAACACTGCTCAATTCTCGGTGTTTTCCTTCATGGATGGCTTTTCGGGCTATAATCAGATTAAAATGGCACCGGAGGATATGGAGAAAACAACTTTTATTACCCCGTGGGGAATGTTCTGCTACAAAGTGATGCCCTTTGGTTTGAAGAACGTTGGGGCAACATATCAGTGAGCTATGACGACACTCTTTCATGACATGATGCATAAAGAGATTGAGGTATATGTTGACGATATGATTGCCAAATCCCAGACGGAGGAAGAGCATCTGGTGAATCTTTTGAAATTGTTTGAAAGGCTTAGAAAATTCAGGCTGAGGCTGAATCCTAATAAGTGCACCTTCGGGGTGAGATCCGGTAAGCTATTGGGGTTCATTTTTAGCGAAAAGGAATAGAGGTTGATCCTGCCAAAATAAAAGCAATACAAGAAATGCCAGCGCCGAAAACAGAGAAAGAGGTTCGTGGGTTTTTAGGGAGGTTGAACTACATTGCCCGGTTCATATCTCACCTAACTGCCACGTGTGAGCCAATGTTTAAATTGTTGAAAAAGGACCAGGAAATCGTCTGGAATGAAAATTGTCAAAAGGCGTTTGAAAAAATAAAAGAGTACTTGCAGGAACCTCCGATTTTGATACCCCTAGTAGCTGGGAGACCACTGATCATGTACTTGACAGTTCTTGAGAATAGTATGGGTTGTGTTCTCGGTCAACATGATGAGACTGGACGAAAATAGCATGCGATTTATTACTTGAGTAAAAAGTTCACAGAATGTGAGTCTCGTTACTCCATGCTTAAAAAGACGTGTTGTGCACTTGCTTGGGCTGCCAAACGTCTGAGACAATACATGTTAAATCACATAACCATGCTAATTTCGAAGATGGATCCAATCAAGTACGTCTTTGAGAAGCAGGCGCTTTCCGGAAGGATTGCTCGATGGCAGATGGTACTGACATAGTACGATATACAATACGTCTTGCAAAAGGCTATCAAAGGTAGCATACTGTCAGGATACATGGCTGAATAGCCCATTGATGATTACCAGCCGATGAAGTTTGATTTTCCTAACGAGGATATCATGTACTTAAAGATGAAAGACTGCGAAGAGCCATTGCGTGGTAAAGGTCCTGAGCCGGGTTCCCAATGACAATTGATTTTTGACGGTGCTTTGAATTCATATGGAAGTGGAATTGGGGCAATCATCACAACTCCCCATGGGACGCACATCCTGTTCACTGCCAGATTGACATTTCCAGTTACTAATAACGAAGCTGAATATGAGGCGTGTATCATGGGTCTCGAGGAGGCTATTGATTTTAGGGTTAAAAATCTTGATGTATATGGAGACTCCGCACTAGTCGTGAACCAGATCAAGGGTGAATGGGAGACCCGTCAGCCCAATCTGATACCGTATATGAATTATGCGAGGAGATTGTTACCTTTCTTTGACCGGGTAGAGTTTCACCATGTGCCACGGGCAGAAAATCAGATGGCTGATGCTCTTGTGACGTTGTCTTCCATGTACAAGGTTAACTTCTGGAATGAGGCTCCCAGAATAGTTATCTCTCGCCTTGATAGGCCCGCCTTTATATTCGCCATTGAGGAAGCTTCTGATGGCAAGCCGTGGTATTTTGATATTCAGAATTTCCTAAAGAACCAAGAGTATCCGACTGGGGCATCCAGCCGCGATAAGAAGACTCTTAGGAGATTGACTAGCAATTTCTACTTGAATCCGGATGGTGTTCTGTATAGAAGAAACCATAATTTGGTGCTTTTGTGATGTGTTAATGAGAAAGAGGCTAATTTACTCATGGAAGAGGTCCACGAGGGAACCTTTGGCACGCACGCCGGCGGACACGCTATGTCTCGAAAGTTATTACGGGCGGGGTATTATTGGTTGACAATGGAAAGAGACTGTTTCAAATTTGCAAAGAAGTGCCATAAATTCCAGATTTATGCCGACAAGATTCAAGTTCCGCCAAGCCCTTTGAATGTTATGGCGTCTCTGTGGCCTTTCTCCATTTGGGGCATCGATATGATTGGCAAAATTGAGCCCACCGCATCCAATGGACACCGGTTCATCTTGGTAGCTATCGATTACTTCACCAAATGGGTTGAAGCAGCATCTTACGCTAATGTCACCAAGCAAGTGGTAGCCAGGTTTATCAAAAAGGATATCATCTGTCGGTACGACATCCCCGAAAAAATCATTACTGACAATGGTTCGAACCTGAATAACAAAATGATGAAGGAATTGTGTCAAAACTTCAAGATTGAGCATCACAACTCGTTTCCCTACAGACCTAAGATGAATGGCGTTGTTGAGGCGGCTAATAAGAATATCAAGAAGATAGTTCAGAAGATGGTTGTGACATACAAAGACTGGCACGAGATGTTGCCCTTCGCTTTACACGGTTATCGTACGACGGTACGCACATCAACTGGGGCAACACCTTTCTCACTGGTGTATGGTATGGAGGCTGTCCTACCATTAGAAGTTGAGATTCCTTCTTTGAGAGTATTGCTTGATGTCCAACTTGATGAGGAAGAATGGATAAGGAATAGACTGAATCAGCTCAGTTTGATGGATGAGAAAAGACATGCATCTATCGCATATGGTCGGTTATACCAGAGCCGGATGAAGAAAGCTTACGACAAGAAGGTGCGCCCTTGAAGCTTTCAGACGGGCGATCTTGTGCTAAAGAAGATTCTCCCACCACAATCAGATCACAGGGGAAAATGGACTCCCAACTATGAAGGTCCATACATTGTGCAAAAGGTCTTCTCCGGAGGAGCCTTACTATTGTCCACCATGGATGGAGAAGATTTTTCATCCCCTGTGAACTCGGACGCAGTTAAAAATACTTTGCTTAAAAGAGACCCGCTGGACAGAAAAAGAGAGTCCAGGCAAAAATGGGGCATCCCGGCGAACCAAAAAGAAAAAGAAAAGGTTCGGGCAAAAGTTAGGGATAAAAATTGAAATGATGTACACCCGCGAAGTCGAAAACCTGAGAAGGCAACTTCGGCAAAAAAGGGTATCCCGGTGAATCGAAAACCTGGAAAGGGTGATTTAGGCAAAAGTTAGGGATTGAAAAAGCAAATGAACACGGTCCGAGTTTGATACTGCATTGCTTAGTGGTTTGGGAACACCTGAGGGTCGATTATCCAAGTCAATCTCTTTCGAGGACTGAGTATCGGGAAAGCATCAAAGTCAGGCGAGTCATAGGAGGATCAGCTCATGGTGTTCGTCTGTACCGCATTGCCAACATGTATACCAATTTCTTTGTACCTCTGTACATGTTTGTATTTGTTTTTGTAGCTTCCTCTTTTCAGGAGTTGCATCCATTGTAAAAAAACTTTGCCTATTTATAGGCCCGTTATCAATAAACGCATATTCAGTATTGGATGTTTGCTTCTCATTTTAACTTTTACTGTTTTGTTTGTGGAAAACGCCAATGTTTTTGATAAACTTGCACGTGCATAACCTTGCTGGTCTCGGCCAATAATTGTTAAAACTTTGAATTGACTGAACAATTGTCACGAATACTGACCTGGATATTTCCTTTTGTATAGGATATCTTGTTGTTGCTCATATTTTGCAGGGTCGTTACCTTCGCATCAAACAGTCAAGGGATTGTGTTTCCCCAGCCGGAGTCCCTTAACGAGGGAGCAGGCTCTAGGCGATCTTATTTCTCCCCAGCAGATGGAAGTCACATTTTTTTATCCCCATAAGAGTTAGATGCAGGTTAACGAGCGGTCAGGCAGTGATGTGCATCCCCAGCGGTGGTCGTGTGTACATTTAATCCCCACAGGGTACAACCAGGTTGTCCATGGTTCGAAAAGGGTAGCCCCCGCGCAGGGTGGTTCTTTCTGTTCGCCAGCGGGTCTTTTTTCCTCTAGTAGGATGATCATCCTCGGTAGAGTTCGTAATTCTGGACGGTAACGCTAGTCCCCAGCAGGATTGTCTCTTCTTCCCCTCGCGGAGGCGTTTCACCTTTCACGCATTTATTTTGCTGGAATGATTCTGTGATACCCGGTTATCCCTGTTGCATCCCAAAATTTGCCCAACTTTTCTTTACCTAGCTTGTGTTTCATTTCATTCACATTAGCATTATCATTTGCATTTCATAGACATGAGTGCAGGAGATCAAGAGGTTTTATTACCCATTAAGGGATACACAAGACCTTGAAGCTAGCTAAGGAGCTTATTCAAGTGTTCAAGGGTTGATATCCTTGTCAGAGAAGTTAAAAGATCCTCAGAGAGAATGGTTGAAACCAAGAGTCTGTGCCTCTTAACTTGAGAGTCATGGGGAAGACCCTCAGATGATTCTGAAGCCATGAAGTTGGACTTGAAGCCTTGAGAGAGCTTATGAGATGTCTTGAAATCCATCATGAAGCCTAGATAGGTCATTGTGCAAGATTAAGAAGACTCAGCCATAAGTGGTGTAATTAGGGTTTGACTGGGTCAACCCTAGGTCAACTGATGATTTGAACAAGGTTGAGACCTAATTCAAAGGCCATGTGATCATGGATTGATACATTGAGATGTTATAAGGATGATTCCAAGGTCAACTCATCATGATTGAAGAGTCTGAGAAGTTTCAAGCTAGGGTTTCTAAGGCTTGACAGTGTAAAATCCCCTAGTTTGACCCCTATCTTCAAGGCAGTTTAGCTCAATATTTGATTGTTATCTCATCCCACCCCCAACATGAATGTTGTAGAGCATGAGCTTAGCTTAAATTTTAGTTCTAGAAGTCCTTGATAGGATTTGTAGAACTCAAGTTATGACTTTGACAAATTACAGGTCATCTGAGGTATGTGAACTTGGGGGCTTGAAAGTTACCCAACTTGCATCAAACGTTTTCCCAATAAGGATGATTCCTATGAACTTTTGGTCAACATGAATGTTGTTCCTTATCCTCTTAGCTTTCTAGGGAGTACTAGAAGTCCTTGATAAGATTTGTAGAACTCAAGTTATGGCTTTGACAAGTCAAGGGCATTTTGGTCATTTGGAGATTACAGGTCATTTCAAGCATAAGGCCATAACTCCCATTTCCAAGCTTCAAATGGGAAAATGTTCAACATCAAACTTGTTCAAAAGGATTTTTTAAGGCTAGTAAAGAGGTCATGAGATGTTGGAAGTACTTGTAGCTCAAAGTTGCAAAAATGACCTAAAATAAGGGTATAAGTTAAATAAACCAAAGTTGGAAATTGATATTTTTGACCTACACATCCAAACCAAGGCATGTAATATATCATTTTGACTCTAGAAAACATTTTAAGAACATTGGTTTAGCCACATTTTTTAGTTGAGGTCCAATTTGTGGACTTGCTTTGAAAAGTAGTTACTTACATCATAAGTAACATTTGCAAAACCTAGAATCAAGGCATAACCAAGGCCTTTTGCAAGCTAAACACTTTCAAAATGTCACTAGGGGAGAAATTGGAAGAGAATGGGATTGGTTTCAAGCTGCAAACAGAACTATGCATATCATGGCATATGGTTGAAAATCTCATGACATGAGAGATTGAAACTCTCATTAGAAGGATCTAGAGGGTTCTAGATCATCCATACATCATCTATATATTGAGTAGAGGTGATCCAATGCAAAGGTTGGTGATGATTGAAGGAGAGAGCATAGATTGAGATTGAAATTGCACAGCTTGCAACTGAATTCGGTTTCACCAATTTCTTCACTTTCCATCCATTTTCTTGATTGCAACTTCTTCCATGGATGCTAGGGATTGAGTTCAGATCATAATCAAGAGGAATTCATGGCTGATTGGTGTTCTTGAGCTCAGATTTTTCCATCTGCAACTCACCATCGGGTTTCAAGATTCAGGAGTTTTCAACCAGTTCTATTGCATACAGAAGCAAGGAAAGGATCCATTGATCGTGTCTGGAAGGTTGTAGAGCTTGATTTGAAGGTTTAGTGCATCTGTTCATCAAGAATTTTCAGGTTAGTAACTTTCTTCCTCCAGCATGAATTAGGTAGAATCAAGATGAATTAGGGTGTTAGATGCATTGTAGAACGGTGTAGGAATGATTTCAGACCATTAATTTGAGAATTAGTGACCAATTTAGGATGTTACCATTTTCGGTTGAGAATTGGTTATGGCGAATCTTGAGGTTTCAGAGAGAATAAAAGGCATGAATGAGTTCGTGAGGAAATTTGGGACAAGATTCATGTATAGACCATTTGCAATGGAGGATCCTAGAGAGAGTTAGGGTTGGGGACGATGACCGGAGCACCATCGGTGGTGGCGGGAGCTGCGCGCGAAGTTCAGAGGTTCAAAAGGTAGAAGATGACTCTAGAGCCATTGGATGTGGTGAGACCTTTGACTAGAGGAGTGATCCAACGACCACGCTTTAATTTCAAGTTGTGAAGGATCTGAGTTAATGAAACGCATCGTTTCATTTAGTGCTGATGCTGGGCTTAGTGAAAAGATTGATATCCACACCCCCCTCATGGCCCAATCCATAGAATGAACTGAGCGTGTTTACTATCTGCACCGTGGTTTTATTATTTTTGTTTGATTTTCTTTTATTTTTTCATTTTATTCATGGTTCTTGATAAAATCATATAAAATTGAAAAATGATCCAATTAATCCCATTCTTTTTGCATTATACTCATGATTGAGTCTACTAGTTTTTAGAAAAAAATATTTTCATTTCATGCATTTTCTGATTTTATGGGAATTTTATATTTTAATTGATATTAAAATGGTTATGTTTGGTACCTAATTTTGTGGAATTTTGTGTGATCATGTGGTGATGAGTTTGATCCTAATTTTTTGTGTGTGATTAGGTTAGACATGTATGCTCCCATAGCATTTTTCTCACATTTTTGTGATGAAAATAGGTGTGGTTTCTAGATTGAGCTTTAGGTGCTTTCTTTTAGGGTTTAGATTTAGTACCTTGTGGTGTAGAATTTATTTCTAGGTCTTATTTGATGATTTGATATATGAAATTAATATGGTAGAGTCACAATTGACCTAGGTTCCCATAGTTATTTTTGTAGGATTTTACAATTAGTTTTAGTATTTTAGTTAGGATTAACTTTAGTACTAGGTTTTAGGTGATCCTAACTTACTAACTCAAATAGATTAACTTCTTTAATCCCCTTAGACTAGGGTTTTGCTTTGTTTGCCTTTGGTTGAGATTGAAGACAAGTTGAAGACAAGGTGAGGATGCTTGAAGTTGCTTGGAGCTAGGAGTTGCTTGTGCCTGAAGGTGTCTGATGAAGATTTAGGAGGTAGGAGCCATAGGGAGAGCCTTATAACTAGAATGATTTCTTCCACAAATATGGAAAGCATCTTGTGCTTCCACTCCTCCCAATGACTAAAAGTCCTTCTAAGATAATCACATCTCTCCTTTGGAGGGATGAGTGGCTTTATCTGGGAAGTAGAACTTTGAGGGAACCAGTCTCTCATAATGATGAACCCTTACAGGCTTCCTTTGGTTGTCAATAAGCTGTTTATCATTTCCACTCATTCTGTTAAATCAATTGTCTTCTGGTTTGAGTATCTTGAAAGATGTTAAACTTGAGTTTGAAGATGAGGACTTCATTGAAGAGTGTGGAAGAGGATGATTCCTTGAGCATTGCCATTGCAGCTGAAGCTTGAAGAGCAAGAAGAACAAGTTGATACTTGAAGACCCAATGGAGATTGAGTGAAGAGCTGAGGCTTGAAAAAGAATTGAAGGATGAAGTTGACACTTCCAGGTGATTGAAGATTACTCTGAGAAGCTGAAGCTTGTAGGGGAAGAAGACCAAGTTGATACTGGAAAAGCAAAGAGAGCTGAAGCTTGAAGACAAGTTGATACTTATGAAGAGGATTCAATTGAGATTGAGTGGAGAGCTGAAGCTTGAGGAATAAAGGATGAGTTGATACTTACATTGATGCATTGAGAGCCTGAAGGAATCAAGTTGACACTTGTAGTTAGGAGTGAAGCCTGAGGGTGGAATTGACTGAAGAGCTGAGGCTTGAAGAAAAGAGAATAAGTGGATACTTATGTTTGATGGGTTGAAACCTGGAGAAGCAAGTTGATACTTGTCATGGAGGATGACAGCCTTGAAGGGTGGTTGAAGTCTGAAGACTGGATTGCTGTCAGAAGAGCTGAAGCTTGGAATTGAAAGAGGGGTTTATCTGCTTTCTTTTCTTGTCTGTTTCCTTTTCTGTGCTGATGTGCCTTGTTTGACTTGCTTGATGCATTAGAATAAGTTCATATCTAGACTGACTTTAAGCTAGGAGCATGACTGCACTAGAGGTTGAGTTGCTCCCTTTGCTTGTATTTTTACTGTGTGGCTTTGCTTGCGGGTATTCGGTAGAGCCCAGCTCCCTTGCCCATGTGGTTTGTTTTGCTTGATAGCATTTCATTTCTTCTGTATGATTGCAGTTTATGGTATCTTGCTTGATAGCACTTTATTTTATTTCTTCTGTATGATTGTTGTTATTCATATCTGGCTTGAGGTTGAGATGAGATTGTGGAGGCTGATGCCCCACACACATTTCCTCCCTCACTTGCATTGCATGCATTTTACAGTTGTTTACTGTTTACTGTTTAGGCTGATGCTTTATCTGTTTCCGTATCTCATTGACATGATCCCATAGGACTCTCACTTCCTTTGACAAGGAAGTGATGATTAGAACTTTAGGTTGAAACCTATGCATGACAACTTCTAGGAGTTTCCTGTTTCAAACCTCAACCATAGGATGAATCCTTGGCATGACAACTGTTAGGACTTGATAGTCTCCCTTTAGTTGAGCCTGTTCTCTTCTCATCCCAAAACAGCTTAGGATACAGTAATCATGAATGATTTCTTTCGTACGTTACGAGCCTTAAGCTATCTGAGAAAGGATTGTTGGAGAGCTTCTTTTCAACAGTCTGGATGTTTAGTATGGCACCCTTTGGGTGACATACGACGCATTCACTCTCAGGTCATAGTCTTTAGTGCGATTGAAATTGCAAACATCCATAAAAAACAGTTCTTTCGTAAAAGACAGAAAACAAACTTCAAACCTTTTTGCCCCGTGGGCCCATAATTCAAAGGAAGCTTTTCTTAAGAAAAGAGTGTTGTTAAACTTCAGTTCTACCGCAAACAGGCTTTGTCCCTAACTGCTAGAATTGCTGTTTAACCCTACTCGATAAAAACAGATGAATCTGAATTCCTGTAATCCGTATTATCCCGAACTACGTAAGCTCTGATCTCTCATGTCTGTTGAGAGTACGTAGGCACAATACTGATGTATTGGCGAGCCACCTTCCCTGTAACCCGTAGTTAGTCGAACTACGTTGACTCTGATTTCTCATTCTCTGATGAGAATACGTAGGCATAAAGTGCGACGCTTTGTCGAGTCATTTTCTTTTCTTTTTAAGCCAACCTTGATAGGTAGATAGATAAACCAACTCGTCCAGTAAACACAACAAGCGTGGATCCCATCGAGTACGATGGACGTGAGGGGTGCTAATACCTTCCCCTTGCGTAGCCGACTCCCGAACCCAGACAACGGTTGCGATGACCTTGTCTTATACCTTTTTCGTCAGGTTTTTCCGATTGTTTCCTTTCCCGCTCTGAGGGATAAATAACGAAAGGTGGCGACTCTTCTGTTTTGTCGGCACCTTATTTTCGCGGTAGCGACAACTGGCGACTCTGCTGGGGACTTGATAGTTTCCTGGGATCCAACGTCCCGTATGCGAGTCAGCTTGGGGATCCGACGTCCCCTGCGAGAGTCAATCCTAGCGCTTGTATGCTTACTTATTAGGTTGTGTTTATTTATCGCATTTTTATTTCCCGCATTTTATTTTCAGTATGATATGATTATCTATGCTGTTGTGGGAGGGGCATTCTGATGAGTGAGAAGCCAGACCCAGGCTTGAGTAAACATAGCATTAGTTGTGGAAATTAGTGGGCGCGTGCTTGCTTGGCAGGCACTAGTGTCTCATGAAATCCACGCTCAGACGAGGTTCTCCCGGTTGACTTCTTTTTCAACCCTTTGGGTTGAGGGGGTTGTTGGTTTGGAGGATTGTCGACTCTGGGGACCGATCATTTGGGATTCAGCCGAGTGAGGCCGCTTCATGAGCTGGTGATGCCACACCTTCTGGGTATCGTATCATCCCTCTTGAATGTCTGTAACGCTGATGACCGCATAGGATGCCGAACTTGTGTCAGTTTAGGTCCATACCTGTGAGCAGGGTTGGGTTTGTTGCAGGAAACTTTGACCTTCAGACTACCTGGTTTTCTTGATAGTGAATCAGTTTTGTTGATACCAGAGGTTCTCATTATCAGATGTATTTGTTCTTGACAGAGCAGGTTTATGATTGGGATCTGAGGATCTCATCTGCAGATGTATGTTTGTTCTTAACAGAGCAGAGTTTATGGTCCTGTATCAGAGGTCCTGTATCAGATGTTTGTTCTTGACAGAGCAGAGTTTATGGTCCTGTATCAGAGGTCCTTATCATCAGATGTGTGTTCTTGACAGAGCAGAGTTTATGGTCCTGTATCAGAGGTCCTTATCTGCAGATGTATGTTTTTTCTTGACAGAGAAGAGTTTATGGTCCTGTATCAGAGGTCCTGTATCAGATGTTTGTTCTTGACAGAGCAGAGTTTATGGTCCTGTATCAGAGGTCCTGTATCAGATGTGTGTTCTTGACAGAGCAGAGTTTTGGTCCTGTATCAGAGGTCCTGTATCAGATGTTTGTTCTTGATAGAGCAGATTTATGGTCCTATGTGTGTGTGTTCTTGACAGAGCAGATTTGTGGTCCGATACCAGGGTTTTCTTCTTATCAGAGATAGTGGTTGTTCTTGACAGAGCAACATCATGGTTTTGTTGATACATAATCTCCACAGCACAGTTTCCTTGATCTCCTGCTGCATGATTGCATTTTACATTGCTTTGCATACTCATTTGCATTTCATTAACGTGTGTCTGTGTTGCAGGTACCGTTTCCCCCCGATTCAGGATTTCTTGCCTCCTATTGTATTGTTATGGGTTCTCTGAGGAAGACCGTGGCTTACAAGCTCCCTGCCCCTGATGTGGTTCAGCTGACTGGTTTGATTGCTTTGGCAGATGATTCTGTGAGAGATGAATTCAGAAAGTCTTACGGCAAATTGCTCAGTTTGGTTCGTAAACCCTCTGTGTTTGAGTTGAATGGGTTGCACGCTCTGTTGCAGTTCTACGATCCTCCGTTGAGATGCTTTACTTTCCAGGAATTTGTTCTTGCACCCACGCTAGAGGAGTATGTTGATTTGTTAGGTGTGCCTTTGATAGGCAGGAAGGGCTGTATCAACTATAATCCATCTTTGCTGGTCCGATAATTTGCTTATGCTCTGAGAACTCCGCAGAAGGATGAAGAGGTGCAGGAATCTCTGTACCTCACTGGTCTTCTAGAAGGGGATATGTTATATAAGCTTCAGCGCGCTTGGAATGGTATCAGTAAGAGGGGAAAACCATTGCTGGGGAGAAGTAATAGTCAGGCCTAGACTCCGTACGTGACATGGGTCAGAGCCAGAGCAGATGCTATAGGGATGCCGTTTCCTCCTGCCAAGCCAGAAAGCCCTCTAGTGATTGAAGAGCCTACCACCGTGCCCATTCAGCAGCATAATCAGGTGTTAGCTGAGCGAGATGAATTGAAGAGGGCAAATTAAGAATTGGAGAAAGAATTGGTTCAACTCAGGAGCGAGAGAAACGAAGTTGTTCATTCCTTCAAGAGGCAGACCGAGCTGGTGAACCAGCTAGGAACAGATTTGACTAAGCAGATAGCTGAGCGTGAGCGCATGGGTCGAGACTTCAAAGCTGTCAACGATGTACTGGCCACGAAGAAGCAGCACTTGGATGAAGCGTATCGGAGGATATCCAAGTTTAACCAGCACTGGAAGGCCTCCCTAGCCAATCGGAAAGAGCGGGAGGACAAGCTTATGCAACAGATCTCCAAGCTGAAAGCCCAGGTGAAGGCTAGTGGGAAGAGGTTTAATGAAGAAACCGCTCGCAGATATGCCACCGAAGGCCAGCTCAACAGGGCTCTTGCTAACCTGAAGGAGCGCAAACTGACGTTTGAGTTCAAGAAGCGGAAGCTAGAAGATTGTTTTGGCGAAGGAGCATGGGAAGATTCGGTCGAAGGTCTTCAGTACACCATTATGCAGAGGGAGTTACTCGTCGAAGGGTTGCTCACTCGGCCTGATCATCCAGAAACGAAGGGGTTGTTAGAAAAGTTTCGCGCCCGTGGCCGTGATTGACTATTTGTATTCCTTTTGTTTGATCATTGTTGTATGCTGACCATCATCAGGCTTGTTGGCTGAGGTCATGCTGTTGATTTATCTTGTACTCACTGATGTTGTGTACTGCCTTGATGGGCTTTCTTCATGTATATGAGATGTTATTTCCATGACTGGACTCGGACTTCTTATTATCAGCACTGGCACTCAGGCACTAGGGTCGGGGGAAATCTCCCTAACACACAGACACACGTTTGCATTTGCATAACGAGCACTTTGTCGTTTTTCCTAACCCTTTTGTGTTGTCAGGTTGTTTCAGGTTGTTCCAGGATTGATCAGAGACCTATCCACCGCTATCCGACCAGAGCAAATCAAACCAGAATCATGGAGCAAGTGCAAGCTGATGTTTAAGAACTCCACGAAAGAATGGATCGCTTCATGGAGCTCATGCAAGCGGTCGCCAATGGCCAGGATCAGCTCAGAACCTTGGTTCAACCTCTGATTTCAAGGGTCGATAGCAATGGCGTACTCCATGGTGGGACTGTGACAACCCCTCCACCTGTTGAAACTCCTCAGAATGGTGTCCCCGTGACCGGGGGGAATGGCAGTGCCAACGGCAATGTGATAGCTAACATGGGACTCAACGGTAATACGACGGGCGTCGGTAATGGGAATTTTGAAGCTAACGTCAATGTTGGACTGGGCAACGGCAATGCAGGTGTTGGGAATCTGTTCGGGCCTTAGCCGTGGTTAGAAGACCGCCAAGACGATGTGTTCTCTCAAAGAGGTGCTGAGGGGGAGCTGACTGCTGAAGCACGTCTAAGGTTCAAGGCACTCGAGGATAAGATGAGGAATATCGAGAATCAGAACACCCTGGGTGTTGATATGTCCAAGTTGGGACTGATTGCTGATTTTAAGGTGCCTCCCAAGTTCAAGGTACTTGACTTTGAAAAGTACAAGGGCACCACTTGCCCTCGCGTCCACCTGAGATCATATTACAGAAAAATGTCCGCTCATTCTGAGGACGAGAAGTTGCTGATGCACTTCTTTCAGGACAGTCTGTCCGGACCCTCCCTCGAATGGTACATGAGTCTGGAACCTACCAGTGTGCGCACGTGGAAGGACCTTGCTGAAGCATTTGTGCACCACTACCAATATAATAGTGACTTGGCCCCGAACCGAGTCCAACTGCAGAATCTGTCGCAAAGGAACAACGAAGGGTTCAAGGAATACGCCCAACGGTGGCGTGAGTTGGCAGCCAGGGTTCAGCCGCCGATGGTTGAACGTGAGCTTGTGCAAATGTTCGTAGCCACCCTCCTAGGGGTTTATTATGAGAAATTGGTCAGCGGTATGTCTGGAACCTTCTCAGATCTCATTATCACGGGTGAGCACATTGAAAATGGGATCAAACTGGGGGAAATTCAAGGTGATTCATCCTCAGCTGGAGGAGGCGGAAAGAAACCTTATGGTGGCAAAAGACGGGAAGGAGAAACGAGCGTTGTGTCCAACGCTCGAAGGAAGGGTAAAGGCCCTCACCAACAGGTGGCCAGCATAACTATCCCGGTAGTCCAACAGCCACAGCAGCAACAGCAGCCGAACCAACAAGGGCACAGAAAGTATCAGAATCGGGCACCTCTGTCGAGTCGTCACCTCGAGACACCGCCCATGTCCTACGCTCAACAATTGCAGACTCTGCTCCAGCTACAGTCGATCCAGAAGAGAACCTTGGCTCCCTTGACAGGGGCACCTCCACCAGGTTATGACGCGAATGCGACTTGTGAGTTTCACTCAGGGGCACCAGACCACACAATAGAGAATTGCAAAGCCTTCAAGCACAAGGTGCAGGACATGGTGGATGCCAAGATCATCAACTTCTCAGATAATGTGCCATACGTAATGAAGAACCCTATGCGGAATCATAGGGGAGAGGGAGTAAACGCCATTATTGAAGACGAGAGTTTGGATTTGCTGACCGACGTCAGAGATCTGAGAACACCGCTTAGCTTCATTAAAGCTAAGCTGATGAAAAGAGGTTTCTTTCCAGGTTGCGGAGAGCTGTGCATGGGTTGTGCGACAAGTCCTGATGGATGTGAACAGCTGAGAGAGGGGATTCAAAGTCTGATGACCGAGGGAATCCTGCAATTTAGCCGAAGGGTCGAAAGCGGATCGGGAGAGGTAATGCTGAAGCAAGATAATGAGGTTGCCACCATCACCATCCCTCGCCAGACGATAACTATTTCTGCACCCAGACCGTCCACAATTACCATCACCAAAGCTGGGCCGATACCGTTCGAAAGCACTAATGCTGTCCCATGGCATTACGGGGCAGAGGTCTACTGCAACGGACAGAAGTTGGAACTAGAACCGTTCGGGTCGTCTGTGGAGAACCTAGCGGGCGTTAGCGAAATTACTCGCAGCGGAAGAGTGTTTGCACCACCTGAGGTCGTGGCGGACAAAGAGGACAGAGCTGATGCAACTGATAAAGGGAAAAGTAAAGTCGTTGAAGAGATCCCTCGTGGGGTAGACAAAGACTTACTTGTTAAAGACGCCGAGGAATTTATGAGGTTGATTAAAAAGAGTGACTACAAGATCATGGATCATCTCCATCAGACACCCTCGAAGATTTCCATCCTGAACCTGTTGTTGTGTTCTAAAGCACACCGCAACGCACTGCTGAAGGTGTTGAATGCCGCATATGTACCGCAAGAAATATCGGTAAACCAGTTAGAGGAGGTCGTAGCCCACGTGAATGCTAGAAATGGGTTAGGGTTCACTGACCTAGAGCTGACGCCGAAGGGGAGGAACCACAATAGTGCCCTGCACATCTCGATAGAGTGTAGGGGAACAATCATGTCTCACGTGTTGGTAGACACTGGGTCGTCGCTCAATGTTCTTCCGAAGAAAGCATTGATGAAGTTAGATACTCGCGGAGTGATTTGCACACCCAGTGATCTGGTTGTGAAAGCATTCGATGGAACCAAATGCCATGTTTTCGGGGAGGTGACGTTGCCAATCCAAGTTGGGCCGGAAACATTTGATGCGGTCTTTTACATTATGGACATCATGCCTGCCTACAGCTGTCTCTTGGGCCGGCCATGGATCCATTCTGCGGGTGCCGTGACCTCCACGTTGCACCAGAAACTCAAGTATGCTGTCGGAGGTAGCATCGTGACTGTATGTGGCGAGGAAGACATAATGGTGAGCCATTTGTCGTCCTTCAAGTATGTTGAGATGGATGGGGAAATCCACGAAACCCTATGCCAAGCATTCGAAGCTGTTAAAGTCAAGGACGTAGCTCCTGTAGTCACTAAAAAGCCAGAGATGACTCTCTCCTCCTTCAAGGAAGCCTGGGCTGTTGTCCAAGCCGGATCTACCCCAGGCTGGGGGCGAATTTTGGAGATACCTAACAAGCAAGACAAGTTTGGGTTGGGGTATTCTCCTGGAGCTGAAGCCTCCTCTTCTAGCAGTGCGTCGAGAGGTAAAGGGCCGATCCAGTTCACCAGCGGTGGGGTGATATTTGAAAGCGTCAACGCGGTATCTGAAGACAGCGGAGATAGCGACTGTGACTTAGACTCTTGGATCCATCCAATCAAGCCAGGCGAGAGCCTCAACAACTGGTCCTTCAAGGATATCATCCAGATGACAAGCGAAGAGTAATGATTTACTTTTTCCAATCATTGTAGAACCCTATGTCCTACCCGGGGCATAGCGGTTTTATTGTCAGGGCCTTGTTTGATTATGTACATGCATTTTATCAATAAATCAAAAGGCGTTTTTCTTCATATTCAAATATTGTGATCTCTGTTATTCCTGTTTTATATTTGTTTTGAAAAATAATAAAATGGCAATGGGGTTTGTGCTAACCTGCATATCCTTATTTTAAGCTTAACCCTTGTTATTGCAGGATCCACATAGCAGATGACATCGACTCTGGACCTTCTACGACTCACTTCGACTTCGATTGCCCGATCTATCAAGCCGAAGAAGAGATTGATGAAGACGAAGACCTTCCTGAATAGTTGGCCTGCTTGTTGAAACAAGAAGAGAAAGTTATTCTGCCTCATGAAGAGGAGATCGAGATTATGAATTTGGGTTCTGAAGAACTTGTCAGGAACGTCAGGATAGGGGCTGCATTGCAGAGTGATGTCAAGCAGAGATTGGTCGAGATGCTAAGAGAGTATAGTGACGTCTTTGCTTGGTCATACGAAGATATGCCCGGACTTGACGCTGACATCGTGGTCCACCACTTGCCGCTGCGAGAAGATTGTCCCCCCGTTAAGCAGAAGCTTAGGAGGACGCGACCAGATATGGCCGTTAAGATCAAAGAAGAAGTGCAAAAGCAGCTTGATGCTGGCTTCTTAGCGGTCACTACTTACCCTCCGTGGGTCGCCAACATAGTACCTGTACCGAAGAAAGACGGTAAGGTGCGAATGTGCGTCAATTATCGGGATTTGAATAGGGCAAGCCTTAAAGATGATTTCCCGCTGCCTCATATTGATGTGTTGGTCGACAATACAGCCCAGTTCTCTGTATTTTCATTCATGGATGGCTTCTCCGGTTACAATCAGATCAAGATGGCGCCGGAGGACATGGAGAAAACTACGTTTATCACACCTTGGGGAATGTTTTGCTACAAGGTAATGCCTTTCGGTCTGAAGAACGCAGGGGCCACTTACCAACGAGCAATGATTACTTTGTTTCATGACATGATTCATCATGAGATTGAAGTCTATGTTGATGACATGATTGCGAAGTCCCAAACGGAGGAGGGGCATCTGGTCAATTTGCTGAAGCTTTTTGAGAGGCTTAGGAAGTTCAGGTTGAGGCTGAATCCTAACAAGTGTACTTTCGGAGTACGGTCCGGAAAGTTACTGGGGTTTATCGTGAGTGAAAGAGGCATCGAGGTTGATCCTGCGAAGATTAAAGCGATACAAGAAATGCCAGTGCCAAAAACAGAAAAAGAAGTTCGTGGTTTCCTGGGCAGAATAAACTACATTGCAAGGTTTATTTCTCAGCTCACGGCCATGTGTGAACCGATGTTCAAACTACTAAAGAAAGATCAGGCGATTATCTGGAACGAGGATTTCCAAAAGGCATTTGATAAGATAAAACAGTATCTGCAGGAACCTCCGATCTTGATACCCCCAGTGGCCAGACGACCCTTAATCATGTACTTGACAGTTCTTGAGAATAGTATGGGGTGTGTTCTCGGTCAGCATGACGAGACGGGCAGAAAGGAGCATGCCATTTACTACTTGAGTAAAAAGTTCACAGACTGTGAATCTCGTTACTTGATGCTGGAGAAAACGTGTTGTGCACTAGCCTGGGCTGCCAAACGCTTACGACAGTACATCCTCAATCACACAACCATGCTAATTTCGAAGATGGATCCGATCAAGTACGTCTTCGAGAAGCAAGCGCTTTTGGGCAGGATTGCCAGATGGCAAATGGTGTTGACGGAATATGACATTCAGTACGTTTCCCAGAAGGCCATCAAGGGAAGTGTATTGTCTGAATACCTTGCCGAACAGCCGATCGAGGATTATCAGCCGATGAAATTTGAATTCCCTGATGAGGATATCATGCTTCTTAAAGTGAAGGATTGCGATGAACCGTTGCCCGGCGAGGGGCCAGATAGGAAATCCCAGTGGAAATTGATATTTGACGGGGCGGTTAATTCTTACGGAAGTGGCATAGGGGCGATCATCACGACCCCCCATGGATCCCATATCCCGTTTACTGTGAGACTGACGTTTCCGGTCACCAATAATGAAGCGGAGTACGAAACATGCATTATGGGTCTAGAAGAAGCAATTGATTTGAGAATCAAGAACCTAGATGTATATGGTGACTCGGCGCTTGTGATTAACCAGATTAAACGGGAGTGGGAGACTCGTCAATCGAATTTGGTGTCGTACATGAACTATGCCAGAAGGCTGCTTCCGTTCTTTGATCGAGTGGAACTCCATCATGTGCCCAGGGCCGAAAATCAGATGGCTGATGCCTTAGCCACATTGGCTTCGATGTATAAAGTCAATTTTTGGAATGAAGCTCCAAGAATTGTCCTTTCTCGTCTTGATAGACCTGCATTTGTCTTTGCGATCGAGGAAGCCTCCGATGGCAAGCCATGGTTCCATGACATCCAGACCTTCCTTATGACTAAGGAGTATCCTGCGGGAGCGTCAATCCAGGATAAGAAGACTCTGAGGAGGCTGTCTGGAAATTTTTATCTCAACCCTGATGGAGTTTTGTATAAAAGAAACCACGATCTCGTGCTACTCAGATGTGTAGATGAGAAAGAAGCTGGAATGCTCATGGAAGAAGTCCATGAAGGCACATTTGGTACGCACGCCGGCGGGCATGCTATGACGAGAAAGATCCTGAGAGCAGGATACTACTGGCTGACGATGGAGTCTGATTGCTTCAAATTCGCGAAGAGATGTCATAAATGCCATATTTATGCTGATAAGATTCATGTGTCGTCGTGCCTGTTAAATGTCATGTCCTCCCCGTGGCCGTTCTCCATGTGGGGCATCGACATGATAGGCAAGATCGAGCCCACGGCATCTAACGATCATTGCTTCATTCTAGTAGCTATCGACTACTTCACCAAGTGGGTGGAGGCAGCCTCGTATGCTAATGTGACCAAGCAGGTGGTGGCTAAATTCATAAAGAGGGACATCATCTGTTGTTACGGAGTTCCCGAGCGGATCATTATTGATAATGGTTCGAATCTGAATAACAAGATGATGAAGGAGTTGTGCCAGAGTTTCAAGATTGAACACCACAACTCATCTCCTTACCGACCAAAGATGAATGGCGCCGTTGAAGCGGCCAATAAGAACATTAAGAAGATTGTGCAGAAGATGGTTGTGACCTACAAAGATTGGCACGAGATGTTGCCATTTGCATTGCACGGTTATCGTACCATTGTACGTACGTCAACCGGGGCAACTCCTTTCTCCTTAGTGTACGGTATGGAAGTTGTCCTACCGTTAGAAGTGGAGATCCCTTCTTTGCGAGTTTTGGTTGACGTGAAACTCGATGAGGCAGAATGGATTAAGAACCGACTAAACCAACTCAGCCTGATGGACGAGAAGAGGCTAGCATCGATTGCACATGGTCATCTGTACCAAAGTCGAATGAAGAAAGCCTATGATAAGAAGGTGCGTCCTAGAAGCTTTCAGACGGGTGATCTCGTCCTGAAGAAGATTCTTCGTCCACACTCCGATCACCGGGGCAAGTGGACTCCCAATTACGAAGGTCCGTACGTCGTCAGCAAGGTCTTCTCGGGAGGAGCTTTATTGTTATCCATGATGGATGGCGAAGATTTTGCATCCCCGGTGAACGCGGACGCAGTTAAAAAATACTTTGCTTAAAAATGACCCGCTGGAAAGAAAAAGAGTATCCAGGAAAAAATGGGGCATCCCGGTGAACCATAAAAAAGGAAAAGGGTTCGGGAAAAAATTAGGGATATAAAAGAAAAGAATGTACACCCGCAAAGTCGAAAACCCGGATGGGCGACTTTGGCAAAAAAGGGTATCCCGGTGAATCGAAAACCCGGAAGGGCGATTCAGGCAAAAGTTAGGGATTTGAAAAAGCAAATGACTGCGTTCCGCGTGTGGACTTTCATTGTTTAGTGGTTCGGAAGACCTGAGGGCCGTTTATCTGAATCAATCTCTTCTGAAGCTGAAGCGTCGGAGAAGTATCGAAGTCGAGTGGGGCATAGAGGGATCAACTCATGGTGTTCGTCTACGCCTCATTGCCGACATTTGTATATACTGATGTATATTTATGTTTTATTTTTGCGCGACTTACTCATTCCAGGAGTTTGCCTCTGTTGTAAAACATTTTTACCCATTCAGGGGTTCGTTATCAATAAAATGTATACTATTCAGCAATTCTGTGTGTTTGTTTAGCATTTACCTGTTTTATTTGCGGGAAAAAAACGCCGATGTTTTTGACAAAATGCGTATACATAAACTTACTGGCCTAGGCCACTGATTGTTGAAACAATGAATTACTTGAACATTGTCACAAGATGATAACCTTGATAGGTCCCTTTTGAGAAGGGTATCTTGTCTGTTTGTTTGTGTTGATGCAGGTGTAGCATATACCAGACAGTGCGCCGTGCGCATCCCCAAGCAGGACGATTCCTTCTTCTCCAGCAAAGTTCGGCAGCCTCTCCCCACAGAGTCTGAACGTGAGATCGCAAAGCATTGATATGTTCTCCCCAGGCAGAGGAGATTCTCTCCCCAATCAGATGCATTCTGAAGGGTCGGCATCTCCCCAGTTGAGTCATATACTGAAGTGTGCAGCACTCGATAGTTCAAGACTGAAGTCTCCAGCTGAATCGAGATTCCCCACAGAGTCGTACTCTCCCTAGCAAGCAGGGTGATTCCTTCTTCCCCAGTCGAGTTTGCAGTTCCCCAAGAGAGCCGAGTCCTTGGAAAGCAGTTCGGGCCATGATTGGTCATCCCCAGTAGAGTGTTGAATAGTTGATGCTGTATTTCCCCACTGGAGTCGTTACCTCCAGGAAGGTTGGCTGTGAACGCCGTGCAGTTTATTTCTGCGATTGACATTGCTTTCCTCAGCAGGTCTGGGTTCTCGTAGATCTTCGTTCCCCTGCAGCAGTCAACTGAAGTTTGCTTCCCCATGCGGAGTCCGATTGAGATTGGCGTGACCTTTTCTCCGTGGCAGGATGATTCCTTCCCCCACCAGAGTGGTTCTTTCTCCTTGACGGGAGGATTCTCCCTTCAGCATTTATTTTGTTGACGGGGTCGCAGCGTTTTGCATGATTGCATAGCAATTATCAAAAAAACGCGTAGCATTTCCACCGTGTGGAGCATTGCGTCGTTGTCAAAGCATATGCATATGAAACATGAGCTAGGTCGTTACTGTTCTTGTTTTGCAGGTGTTCCTCCGCGGAGCCGCTTGCTCAAGATGATTCTTGGATTCCCCCAGCAGAACGGTTTTATCAAGATGATTCTTGAATTCTCCCCAGCAAAGTCGTTTGCTCAAGAGGATTCTTGAAATCCCCAGTGAAGTCGCCAGAGTTGGTTGCTCAAGTTGATGCTTAGAGTCCCCGGCAGAGTGTTTGCTCAGGATGATTCCTGAAATCTCCAGCAGAGTTGTTAGTCCAGGATGATTCTTGAAGTCCCTGACGAAGTTATTTGTTCAAGATGATTCTTGAAGTCCTCAGCAGAGATGACTCACCCAGAATGATTTCTGGATCCCCGAAGCATAGTTACTTGATAGTTCCCCAGAATCCCCAGCGGAGATGTGTCATCCCCAGCAGATTTCTAAGCAGCGAAGTTGAAACTTCCCTCGAAGACTTGATGATTGAAGTCCAACCGTATTGACGAAGCAGTTCTCTCAGCTAATGTGGAGTTCCTGATGGTAGAAGTTGGATATCCCCAATTGGTTCATGATTGACTGAGAATTCCATCCTCGACTTACTGACGAAGGCCGGCTGACGCCCGAAAATTTCTTTGAATGCCCGACGGCATGATTAACTTGATTGTTGACCTGATGAGTCCCGAGGAATTTTGATGCCTGACGGCATGATCGACCATGTATCGCCGGTTACCGTGTGACCAATCCCCCAGCTAGTTGCCGTGCAGCTAATATTTCAGTTTTCGAAGATTTGTTCCCATCAGAGTACCGTGTACTCGTGCAGTTGGCAAATTTCCGGGTTTGTCAGTATTCAACTGTCTCGCACCTTGATTAGTTGAGAGTCGTTCACTTCTCACCCAGTCAGGTCCAAGCCGTTTGAATAGGGGCAGCTGTTGCACCCCAAAATTTGCCCAACTTTTCTTTACCTAGCTTGTGTTTCATTTCATTCACATTAGCATTATCATTTGCATTTCATAGACATGTGTGCAGGAGATCAAGAGGTTTGATTACCCATTAAGGGCTACACAAGACCTTGAAGCTAGCTAAGGAGCTTATTCAAGTGTTCAAGGGTTGATATCCTTGTCAGAGAAGTTAAAAGATCCTTAGAGAGAATGGTTGAAACCAAGAATGTGTGCCTCTTAATTGAGAGTTATGGGGAAGACCCTCAGATGATTCTGAAGCCATGAAGTTGGACTTGAAGCCTTGAGAGAGCTTATGAGATGTCTTGAAATCCATCATGAAGCCTAGATAGGTCATTGTGCAAGATTAAGAAGACTCAGCCATAAGTGGTGTAATTAGGGTTTGACTGGGTCAACCCTAGGTCAACAGATGATTTGAACAAGGTTGAGACCTAATTCAAAGGCCATGTGATCATGGACTGATACATTGAGATGTTATAAGGATGATTCAAAGGTCAAATCATCATGATTGAAGAGTCTGAGAAGTTTCAAGCTAGGGTTTCTAAGGCTTGATAGTGTAAAATCCCCTAGTTTGACCCCTATCTTCAAGGCAGTTTAGCTCAAAATGTGATTGTTATCTCATCCCACCCCCAACATGAATGTTGTAGAGCATGATCTTAGCTTTAATTTTAGTGCTATAAGTCCTTGATAGGATTTGTAGAACTCAAGTTATGACTTTGACAAGTTACAGGTCATCTGAGGTATGTGAACTTGGGGGCTTGAAAGTTACCCAACTTGAATCAAACCTTTGCCCAAGAAGGATGATTCCTATGAACTTTTGGTCAACATGAATGTTGTTCCTTATCCTCTTAGATTTCTAGGGAGTACTATAAGTCCTTGATAGGATTTCTAGAACTCAAGTTATGGCTTTGACAAGTCAAGGGCATTTTGGTCATTTGGAGATTACAGGTCATTTCAAGCATAAGGCCATAACTCTCATTTCCAAGCTTCAAATGGGAAAATGTTCAACATCAAACTTGTTCAAAAGGATGTTTTAAGGCTAGTTAAGAGATCATGAGATGTTGGAAGTACTTGTAGCTCAAAGTTGCAAAAATGACCTAAAATAAGGGTATAAGTTAAATAAACCAAAGTTGGAAATTGATATTTTTGACCTACACATCCAAACCAAGGCATGTAATATATCATTTTGACTCTAGAAAACATTTTAAGAACATTGGTTTAGCCACATTTTTGAGTTGAGGTCCAATTTGTGGACTTGCTTTGAAAAGTAGTTACTTACATCATAAGTAACATTTGCAAAACCTAGAATCAAGGCATAACCAAGGCCCTTTGCAAGCTAAACACTTTCAAAATGTCACTAGGGGAGAAATTGGAAGAGAATGGGATTGGTTTCAAGCTGCAAACAGAACTATGCATATCATGGCATATGGTTGAAAATCTCATGACATGAGAGATTGAAACTCTCATTAGAAGGATCTAGAGGGTTCTAGATCATCCATACATTATCTATATATTGAGTAGAGGTGATCCAATGCAAAGGTTGGTGATGATTGAAGGAGAGAGCATAGATTGAGATTGAAATTGCACAGCTTGCAACTGAATTCGGTTTCACCAATTTCTTCACTTTCCATCCATTTTCTTGATTGCAACTTCTTCCATGGATGCTAGGGATTGAGTTCAGATCATAATCAAGAGGAATTCGTGGCTGATTGGTGTTCTTGAGCTCAGATTTCTCCATCTACAACTCACCATCAGGTTTCAAGATTCAGGAGTTTTCAACCAGTTCTATTGCATACAGAAGCAAGGAAAGGATCCATTGATCGTGTCTGGAAGGTTGTAGAGCTTGATTTGAAGGTTTAGTGCATTTGTTCATCAAGAATTTTCAGGTTAGTAACTTTCTTCCTCCAGCATGAATTAGGTAGAATCAAGATGAATTAGGGTGTTAGATGCATTGTAGAACGGTGTAGGAATGATTTCAGACCATTAATTTGAGAATTAGTGACCAATTTAGGATGTTACCATTTTCGGTTGAGAATTGGTTATGGCGAATCTTGAGGTTTCAGAGAGAATAAAGGGCATGAATGAGTTCGTGAGGAAATTTGGGACAAGATTCATGTATAGACCATTTGCAATGGAGGATCCTATAGAGAGTTAGGGTTGGGGACGATGACTGGAGCACCATCGGTGGTGGCCGGAGCTGCGCGCGAAGTTCAGAGGTTCAAAAGGTAGAAGATGACTCTAGAGCCATTGGATGTAGTGAGACCTTTGACTAGAGGAGTGATCCAACGGCCACGCTTTAATTTTAAGTTGTGAAGGATCTGAGTTAATGAAACGCATCGTTTCATTTAGTGCTGATGCTGGGCTTAGTGAAAAGACTGATATCCACACCCCCCTCATGGCCCAATCCATAGAATGAACTGAGCATGTTTACTATCTGCACCGTGGTTTTATTATTTTTGTTTGATTTTCTTTTATTTTTTCATTTTATTCATGGTTCTTGATAAAATCATATAAAATTGAAAAATGATCCAATTAATCCCATTCTTTTTGCATTATACTCATGATTGAGTCTACTAGTTTTTAGAAAAAAATATTTTCATTTCATGCATTTTCTGATTTTATGGGAATTTTATATTTTAATTGATATTAAAATGGTTATGTTTGGTACCTAATTTTGTGGAATTTTGTGTGATCATGTGGTGATGAGTTTGATCCAAATTTTTTGTGTGTGATTAGGTTAGACATGTATGCTCCCATAGCATTTTTCTCACATTTTTGTGATGAAAATAGGTGTGGTTTCTAGATTGATCTTTAGGTGCTTCCTTTTAGGGTTTAGATTTAGTACCTTGTGGTGTAGAATTTATTTCTAGGTCTTATTTGATGATTTGATCTATGAAATTAATATGGTAGAGTCACGATTGGCCTAGGTTCCCATAGTTATTTTTGTAGGATTTTACAATTGGTTTTAGTATTTTAGTTAGGATTAACTTTAGTACTAGGTTTTAGGTGATCCTAACTTACTAACTCAAATAGATTAACTTTTTTAATCCCCTTAGACTAGGGTTTTGCTTTGTTTGCCTTTGGTTGAGATTGAAGACAAGTTGAAGACAATGTGAGGATGCTTGAAGTTGCTTGGAGCTAGGAGTTGCTTGTGCCTGAAGGTGTCTGATGAAGATTTAGGAGGTAGGAGCCATAGGGAGAGCCTTATAACTAGAATGATTTCTTCCACAAATATGGAAAGCATCTTGTGCTTCCACTCCTCCCAATGACTAAAAGTCCTTCTAAGATAATCACATCTCTCCTTTGGAGGGATGAGTGGCTTTATCTGGGAAGTAGAACTTTGAGGGAACCAGTCTCTCATAATGATGAACCCTTACAGGCTTCCTTTGGTTGTCAATAAGTTGTTTATCATTTCCACTCATTCTGTTAAATCAATTGTCTTCTGGTTTGAGTATCTTGAAAGATGTTAGACTTGAGTTTGAAGATGAGGACTTCATTGAAGAGTGTGGAAGAGGATGATTCCTTGAGCATTGCCATTGCAGCTGAAGCTTGAAGAGCAAGAAGAACAAGTTGATACTTGAAGACCCAATGGAGATTGAGTGAAGAGCTGAGGCTTGAAAAAGAATTGAAGGATGAAGTTGAGACTTCCAGGTGATTGAAGATTACTCTGAGAAGCTGAAGCTTGTAGGGGAAGAAGACCAAGTTGATACTGGAAAAGCAAATAGAGCTGAAGCTTGAAGACAAGTTGATACTTATGAAGAGGATTCAATTGAGATTGAGTGGAGAGCTGAAGCTTGAGGAATAAAGGATGAGTTGATACTTACATTGATGCATTGAGAGCCTGAAGGAATCAAGTTGACACTTGTAGTTAGGAGTGAAGCCTGAGGGTGGAATTGACTGAAGAGCTGAGGCTTGAAGAAAAGAGAATAAGTGGATACTTATGTTTGATGGGTTGAAACTTGGAGAAGCAAGTTGATACTTGTCATGGAGGATGACAACCTTGAAGGGTGGTTGAAGTCTGAAGACTGGATTGCTGTCAGAAGAGCTGAAGCTTGGAATTGAAAGAGGGGTTGATCTGCTTTCTTTTCTTGTCTGTTTCCTTTTCTGTGCTGATGTGCCTTGTTTGACTTGCTTGATGCATTAGAATAAGTTCATATCTAGACTGACTTTAAGCTAGGAGCATGACTGCACTAGAGGTTGAGTTGCTCCCTCTGCTTGTATTTTTACTGTGTGGCTTTGCTTGCGGGTATTCGGTAGAGCCCAGCTCCCTTGCCCATGTGGTTTGTTTTGCTTGATAGCATTTCATTTCTTCTGTATGATTGCAGTTTATGGTATCTTGCTTGATAGCACTTTATTTTATTTCTTCTGTATGATTGTTGTTATTCATATCTGGCTTGAGGTTGAGATGAGCTTGTGGAGGCTGATGCCCCACACATATTTCCTCCCTCACTTGCATTGCATGCATTTTACAGTCGTTTACTGTTTACTGTTTAGGCTGATGCTTTATCTGTTTCCGTATCTCATTGACATGATCCCATAGGACTCTCACTTCCTTTGACAAGGAAGTGATGATTAGAACTTTAGGTTGAAACCTATGCATGACAACTTCTAGGAGTTCCCTGTTTCAAACCTCAACCATAGGATGAATCCTTGGCATGACAACTGTTAGGACTTGATAGTCTCCCTTTAGTTGAGCCTGTTCTCTTCTCATCCCAAAACAACTTAGGATACAGTAATCATGAATGATTTCTTTCGTACGTTACGAGCCTTAAGCTATCTGAGAAAGGATTGTTGGAGAGCTTCTTTTCGACAGTCTGGATGTTTAGTATGGCACCCTTTGGGTGACATACGACGCATTCACTCTCAGGTCATAGTCTTTAGTACGATTGAAATTGCAAACATCCATAAAAAAACAGTTCTTTCGTAAAAGACAGAAAACAAACTTCAAACTTTTTTGCCCCGTGGGCCCATAATTCAAAGGAAGCTTTTCTGAAGAAAAGAGTGTCGTTAAACTTCAGTTCTACCGCAAACAGGTTTTGTCCCTAACTGCTGGAATTGCTGTTTAACCCTACTCGATAAAAACAGATGAATCTGAATTCCCATAATCCGTATTATCCCGAACTACGTAAGCTCTGATCTCTCATGTCTGTTGAGAGTACGTAGGCACAATACTGATGTATTGGCGAGCCACCTTCCCCGTAACCCGTAGTTAGTCGAACTACGTTGACTCTGATTTCTCATTCTCTGATGAGAATACGTAGGCATAAAGTGAGACGCTTTGCCGAGTCATTTTCTTTTCTTTTTAAGCCAGCCTTGATAGGTAGATAGATAAACTAACTCGTCCAGTAAACATAACAAGCGTGGATCCCATCGAGTACGATGGACGTGAGGGGTGCTAATACCTTCCCCTTGCGTAACCGACTCCTGAACCCAGACAACGGTTGCGATGACCTTGTCTTATACCTTTTTCGTCAGGTTTTTCCAATCGTTTCCTTTCCCGCTCCGAGGGATAAATAACGAAAGGTGGCGACTCTTCTGTTTTGCCGGCACCTTATTTTTGCGGTAGCGACAATCCCCAGCGGAGTTGGCTTTGTCTTCAACATTTGTGTTGCTGAAGCGGTTCTATATTCAGCTTTTCTCCGGCAGCTCGAGCCTGCATTTGCATCATATTTGCATTGCATGGAAATTTACCCGAATGCGTAGCATTTCTATCTTATATGGAGCATTACGCCATTGTTTCAAACATATGCATTTTGAAATATAAGCCAGGTTGGTTACCTCTTTTGTTTCAGGTGTTTCCCTGCAGGTTTTGAATTCTTGTTTAGGATGGTTTCAAATGTTCAAATTCGTGACATGAGATATGTGATGATCGCGTTCGTCCTATCATGTGTTCCCTCATCAGAGTTGCTTGGTTATGTTTCTCTTCTTCCCCAGTGGAGTCTTCCTTGGATGGCTGTTACATCGACATTGAAAGCTTTATGATTATACCTTCAAAGTTGTTACCCATTTTCAATCAAGATGGATGTCTGGCAGCTGATGTCAGAATTTCCCCGCAAAGTTGCTTGTTCAAGTCTGCGGATGCTCATTTCTCGCTTTTATTAGCGTGTACCAATTTTCGAGGAAATGGAAGGTCAGTGATATTGACGTTTCTTGCTTTTATTAGCATGTGCCCATTTTCGAGGAAATGGAAGGTCAGAGATATTGACATTTCTCGCTTTTATTAGCGTGTACCCATTTCCGAGGAAATGGAAGGTCAGTGATATTGACATTTCTCGCTTTTATTTAGCGTATGCCCATTTCCGAGGAAATGGAAGGTCAGAGATATTGACATTTCTCTCTTTTATTAGCGTGTACCCATTTCCGAGGAAATGGAAGGTCAGTGATATTGACATTTCTCGCTTTTATTTAGCGTATGCCCATTTCCGAGGAAATGGAAGGTCAGTGATATCGACTTTTCTCGCTTTTATTTAGTGTATGCCCACTTGTTAGGAATTGGAAGGTCAGAGATATTGACATTTCTCGCTTTTATTTAGCGTATGCCCACTTCTTAGGAATTGGAAGGTCAGAGATATTGACAATTCTCGCTTTTGTTTAGCGCATGCCCACTTCTTAGGAATTGGAAGGTCAATGATATTGACGAGATTCGCTTTCATGTAGCGTATGCCTGTTTCTGCGGAAACGGAGGACCAAGGATGTTAATGTCATGCTTTATGTAGTGCCTGCTTATCGTAGCGTTTGTCGTCGACTCGACACCTGTGGCGTCACACAGGTGGTTGATATTGAAATCAGGTTCTTTATCGGATGATTGATCAGTTGTTGCTGCGACAACCAGATTCAATTGTTTGGATGTGGTGTTCCCAAGCAGTTTGGAGGTTTATTTCTTTGGTTAGAAAATTTCCGGGTTCTCTGGTATTCAACCGTCTTCTACCTCGATTACCTGAAAGCCGCTCGCTTTTTATCCTATCAGGTCCAAGTCGCTTGAATAGGGGCAGCTGTTGCACCCCAAAATTTGCCTAACCTTTTCTTACTTGGTTTATGTTTCACTACATTAGCATATCATTGATCTAACATTTGCATAGCATAGCATTATTCATTTAACATGGGATCAAGTGTGGAGCCTATCTAGAGGTCTTACTCAAGCTTGAGAAGTCACCAAAGTCATCAGGGAAAGGGTTGGTTTCTTAAGAAGTTCATTTGCTTGTATGGGGTTAGTCTCCTAATTTGAGGACCAATTGGAGATCATCAATGGATGGTGAGGTCTTGACTAAGGTGATAAGGTGTGAGTAGAGCTCATTGAAGTGCCCTGAGGGTCATGGTGGAGCTCAGTCAAGTCATTGTGCCAAGTGTGAAGAGCCACAGTTGAGGGTGTTGCAATTAGGGTTTTCATCTGAGTAATCCTAAGTCAACTGACCAATTGAGGATGATCAAAGCTCAATTCTAGGTTTTTGTAATCATGGATAGTTGTGTTGAGACACATGAGATGATATTTCAAGATCTATACAAGAAAAGTTCAAGGTGTGAGGAGTTGCTAAATTAGGGTTCTCAGGGTAAAATCCCCTATTTAATGTCTAACTTCAAGACCACTTATCTCAAGATTCATGTTTCATCTCCACTTTTGGACAACATGAAACTTTTAGATCATGCTCTTAGCTTTAATTTGAGTACTAGAAGTCCTCCATTGGATTTGTAGAACTCAAGTTATGATCCAAACAAGTTACAGGTCATCTGAGGAATGTGAAATTTGTCTGTAAAGGTTCACCACCTTCCAAGGAACTTTTGACCTAGGAGGGTGTTTCTCCTAAACTTTTGGCCAACATGAAAGTTGTAGGTATTGATATTAGCTTTGCAAATTGTATTAGAAGTCTTCCATATGATTTGTAGAACTCAAGTTATGAGGTTTACAAGTTAGGGGTATTTTGGGAAAGTAAGATTATAGGTCATTTTCAATTATAGGTCAAAATCTCCAACTTGCACATCTCAAATGGAGTTTTGTTCAACATGGAACTTGCTCAAAATATGGTTTTTAAGTCAACCAAGAGCTCATGGTGAATTGATTTGGTCCATAGTAAGAGTTAACTTGAAGTGGTTTGAAAAAAAGAGAAATTAAAGGCATTATTTAGTGGGAAATTCAAAGAAATTGTTATGTGCACAAAATATGCCAAATGACCACTCAATTTGATCAGAAATGATGATTTAGAAACATTGGTAA
>CAWUDS030002660.1:0-49061 GCA_963859935.3 Lathyrus sativus | reverse complement strand
CATTAATGGCTCCAATAAAACTAAACTTTCTTCCATGATCTATGAAGTACGTAGAAGCAAAGGGGGAGGTTTGGGTTACTCCCAAAAGACGTTTAATATAAGGTTTGAGACATTGAGTAAACCATCAAATTCTCCCCCTTCATGCTTGTTCAAAAAAAGCTTGAATCTTATTTTGCACGTGTTGATGAAAATGCAAATGTTTTGACTCAAATAGAACCTAAAGGTTCTAAGTCAAAGGTTATGAAGAAACTATAACCTAAGAATATAAAGTAAAAGGTTTTGAAGAAGCCAGAACTTAAGATAGTGGGAGCTAAGGTTCTGAGAGATGCAGAACCTAAGAGAAATGTTTATACAAGAAAACAAACTTTTAAATCAAATGTCTTGAATTGTGGTGTATTTCTTCTTTTTTTTAATTAGTGATTTATTCCTTTGGTTATATCTAATAACCAAGAGATTAGAAAATCGTATTTTACTTTAAAAGCACTCGTTAATTAAATTTTACTCTAAACCTAACTTATATGTAGAGGCTTCAAAGTTGTATGCGTCATACTTTGTGATGGGTTGCAAGACAGAAAAATTTTCAATGTTCTTTTATCTTGAAAAAAAAAACATTTTTCTCAATCTTGCAATCCATACCAACATAATGGTGTGATGTTATTGTTGTATATTTGGAATAATCTTCCTATGTTGTCAATCAAGAAAAGTTTCCATAATTTATTATTTTCCTCGGTTGACAACATTGAGAAATTTATTCCTAAACATGTTGTAAATTGCAAGCACATGTATCTTGTTTGCTTTCTGATGAAAACATTTGCCATGAAAACATTTTCTCAAGATATCTTTGAACAAAAATCTTTGGGATGGATTACAAGTGCAAAAAAAGTTCTCATGGTAGGAACAAATAACTTATTAGAAATTAGATGCACGATCCATTGAATTTGAAAAGAATGTGAACAAAGGGTATACAACAAAATTTGGATAACGCCAAAGATTTGTTGTTCTCTAAGAATAACTTTGAAAAATTTGTTGTTCTCCAAGAATCCATTGTGAAAATATGAATTTGTTTTAAAAAATTATTTTAATATTCTGTGTAAACAATATAATTTAAAAAAAAAAAAACCTTACTCCACTAGTTTTTTTTTACAGAAATTGAGAGGTATGTTGCGCTTGGGATGAAACATATTTTATTGTATTTTTTATTTAAAAAGAAACACATTTTACCTCGATTTTAAGTAATAATCGAGGAAAAATATAAGTGTGTTTATTGAGTTTCTTCAGCGTCCTTAAAAAAATATTTGTCGTCCACTTAATGAGTATCAACACTCAAGACACTGTCATTAGTGGTCTGCATGAAACCTAAAAGACTTTATAAAAGCAATTTGAATATTAAAAATTGATAATGAAACATTTGACATGAAAACTTTGAAACATAAAGAATCATTTTTTTATTTGAAAAAAGGTTTCTAGGATTGATTGCAAGAGCAGAAAATTATTTGGATTCAAGGTTTATGTTCTTAAATAATCATATAACATAGTATTTATTTTATTTATCTAACATTTTTTTTATATCAGAAACAACTGAATGCAAAAACCATTTAGAATATATTGCATTCAATATTGATTTTCCCCAAGATTCAATGAAATGAGGATTCCTAACATTTGTTCTTCCCCCAAGATATCTAACATTTGTTCTTCATCGACAGAGATGATGATGAATCAAATTCAAAATTTGTTATATATTTTTAATTTAATATTTTGTATAAACAATGCAATATTCTGTGTAAACAATGTAGTTTGTAAACAAACTAATTTATCAATATCATGTGTAAACAATGTAATGAGTATTTTTAAACAGGAATTTATCTTTTCCCTCGATTTTGGCCATAAGCCGAGAGGTATGTGGCGTTAGTTTTGAAATTATAAAAATACTATTGTTGGGGATTGAACCAATGACCATTTCAACTATGTAAGTGAGGTTAAATCAACTTCGTGTCTAAGGTCAAACATGTTGTTTGTAGTAATGAAAGTTTGAGACTCATTAAATACATCCATTAAAAATAAAAGAGTTAAATATACAATACTCTCATATAATGTAAACGAATTTTAATTTACCCTCTGTAAAAAACAAATTGGATTCCCCGTTGTAATATAAAGATTCTGTTTAATTTGACCCCTTAGGTGACAAGTTGGCAAGGATTATTCTCTTATGCTTATGTGACTTGTCAAAGTGGATTTTTTAATTATTTATTTATTTTAAAAAAAAATATTTTTTTATTTTATTTTATTACTAAGCGTAAATCAAAATTCTTTGACATTGAATGTGATAAATCAATATAAACCAATAAACCAATAACACTTTATCTTTTTTATTTTTATGCAGGTTTAAATCACCTTTAGCGATGTCGCCAATGTTGTATTTATATTTTGCCCAATCTTGTACTCATACACTTCCATGAAATTTACATTACAAGGGTGATGAGATCCGTCGCTTCCATAAACTCTTCCTGTAGATGGCTTATAGATTGACATGAATGAAGTTTCAAATTTCTGCACTAGAAAATGTACTATTCCAAACGGAAGATTTTGTCCACTTCAAGGTGAAAAATTACCAAATTCAACGTGTTGCTTGGATTGCCTAAACATCACAAGCACAAGATGTGACAATCCTCCATACAAAATATACGCTTTAGGAAAAAAAAAAGGCTCTAATAGGATTTAAAACAATAGCAAATATTGTAGTTCATTATAATGATGTGTTAGAATATGAGGCTCATAGTTTTTTCTTTTGGAATATTTAGCATGCCAATGGTTGATGCAAATTTATGAGGTTTCTATCTAGAACATACTAAAGAGCTTTAGGAATGGTGGATTGAAGTTAGTGCTCTCTATCCATTCTTAAGGGATCATTCAAGTTTTATTAGTGGAACCCCGATTGCTCGGCCTCTTTTCTTCTCATTTCCAAATTATGTTTAATGTTATGGCCTCGACACTCAATTCTTACTTGGAAGTTGTTTAATTATTTCTCATGTTCTCGAGCAAGGGAAAACCGAAGTAGAAGCACTTTTTCCACCCATAACATGGTACAGTTTGCATAGGCTTTTTATCTTTTTTCTTTTAATTGTTGTTGGCTTTCTGCAAAGGGAATTCTTTGTTCCTCTATGAAGCTTTAGGGATGCTAAAATGCATGACCTACAAGCCTTTATGCCATCCTCAACCATAGTCACGACACTTTCATCGGTTTGAAATTTCATATCTATGACATTCTCATTGTCTTTTAGGATTATTTATTTTTCAATGGATACAACCAACTAAACATATTCTCATGATTTTGTTGTTAAATTAGTAAATTCCTGGAGGTCACTTCCTTTGTATAAAATCTTGGAAATTTGGTAATTTTTTACCTTGAAGTGGACAAAATATTCCCTTTAGAACAAGTTCATGGAACCAGCGAATCTCGTCCCCCTTGTAATTTAAAGTTAATGAATAAAAGATAGGGCAGAATATGAATACAAACAACTTTGGCAAAATCATTAAAGGTGATTTAAATTTGCATAAAACTAAAAGGATGAAGTGTTATTGGTTTATATCGATTTACCCCCTGCAATATCGGGAAACTTTGATTTACCCCCAACAATAAATTTTTAAATTTTTTTTTTAAAAATCCACGTGGATTTTTTTGGGCTTTCACCACCAAATATCCTGTCCACTGGATCAACTAATCCAATTCGAGATTGTCGCAACTGCGAAAAGGGTCGGCAGAAACAAACAGAAGAGTCGCCACCGAACGTCATTTATCCCAACGAGAGGGAAAGCAAACGATCAAAGAAAACCTAAAAGAAAGGAGAAGACAAGGTCATCGCAACAAAATCTTGGGTTCGGGAGTCGGTTACGCAAGGGGAAGGTATGAGCACCCCTCACGTCCGTTGTACTCAATGAGATCCACGCTTGTTGTGTAATTAAAGGGTGTGTTATCTAAAATCTACTGCTAAACGGGTGAGGGAAAAGAAAAAAGAGACTCGATAGGACATCATCGTCCTATGCCTACGTATTCCCTCGTGCAATGGAAAAGTCAGAGTCAACCTAGTTCAGAAAACTATGAGTGATTAGGGAAGGTTGCTTGCCAAGACATCACCGTCTTGTTCCTACGTATCCTCATCTTGTATGAGAAATCAGAGCAAACATAGTTTGGGTTAAACTAGACCATTGGTTGGTTAAGTGTTTTTTATGAGTGACGTTAAGTTCCCATTCTAGCAGATATGGTCAATGCCTTTTTGCGGTAGAACAAAAGAGTAACATACTCTTTTCTGAAAATGATTTTGAAATAGATCCCGAAGGATGAAAAGGTTTGAATTTTGTTTGAGAAGTGAGTTGAGTTTGCTTGAGATTCACGATACACTAAAGACTATGACATAGGAACGAATATGTTGCATATCACCCAAAGGGCATACACTAAACACTCTAGACGAGTGAGGAGAAACCCCTCACTCATTATTTCCCATATACTTAAGGCTTGTGGTGCATAATGTTCGTCATCTTTCATTAAGTGTCTTAGAGTTTTTTGAGATGAGGAGAGAAGACACAAAAGAAAACACTAAAGGGAAACTGAAAACCCTAATGTTATCATACAAAATGGTCCTAAGGTTAGGATGAAAAGGAAGTCTACCTAATGTTATCATATAAATGATGGACCTAAATTTGAGGTCAAGAGGGGACTATCCTAATTGTTATCATGCAAAGGATTTAAAGCTTAATGTCTCTCCTACTCCCACCTTAATCAGAAATTAAGTTAGGCTAGGAATCCTAAGGGATCATGTGAGCAAGCATAAGTAAACACCATACTAATCAATCACAAATGAAAACAAGTTCAAGACTTAAAAAAGTCTCAAGAAAAGAAAGAGAATAAAGGAAAATAAGAGATGAAGAAGAAGATGCAACAGTATGTCAACGAACAAGAAGTTCACTCCATAAGACATAAGCATCACACAAATGCAAGCATTAGGGTCAAACACAGAAAGTAAACACTAACATCATGTCAAAGTAACAAGAATATGCTCACATGTCAAACCATAACCAAAGATTAGATGTCAAAGCAATTAGGTAAAACAAAGCATCAATGCCTACACAAATGAATTAAGATCAACCAAGAAGCATTTCAATCATCAAGCATAGTGAAATGAATTCAAATGAGATGAGAAACAAGATAGGGCAGTAGAAACATCATATCATGTTTAACTCAATTCAAAGATTAGAAAATAATCACAAGAGTGTCAAGCACACATCTTATCATAACACGATAAATGGCCACACAAAATAAGCATGTAACAAACACACCTTTTTAAGAGTAAACATGTAAACTCAGGGCATGGATCCAAATAGGCAGAAACATGAACATGTCAATTAAAACCCAAACTCAAGACCTCAAGAAGGATGCATAGTCAATACATCAAGACAAGCACAAACAAGCATATACAATTAGGCATGCATCAACCAACACCTTCCATAAAAGGAAACAAATGTTCATGTGAAGTAAAGGAGGTGAAAGTCAAGCAAATGATCATTAAGTCAACCAACACCTTCCATATAAAACAAGTATTCCCATCATTTAAGTTTCTCAAACATCACTCAATCACAAGAAAATAAGAGGTCTCAAAACTAGGTTAAACATTAAGCACATTCATCTCAAAATAATATCACATTGAGGCATCAAGCAAGAAATAGGAAAGAGTCCAAACAAAGTGAATTAAAAGGCTATAACACATGATATATCTATCAAGAAAAATATGGGAGAACAAACCCTATGTGGTTGCACAAGTGCATCCCTAAACAATCCACAATGTTCAAGCATAACTAAGCAATTAGGCAAGCAATGCATCACACGTGAAAAATAGTTAAGAGACTTCAAAAATTTTGGAAAAATGATCATGGTATCAAGGAGGCAGTAGGTTAAAGTTTCCTAAAGGAGTGCCTAAGAAAATGTACAAAAAGTACTCAAACAATACCAATCATCAAGCAAATCAAATTCAAACATGACCACACAAGTCAAGCTTCAAAAATGATTCAAATATAAACCAAAATTAATGATTAAATTGTCAAATGAGTTCTAAAAGAACCTATATACATGTACCTACATGTGTACAAAAATAAAGATCAAAACCAATTAAGAAATATCAAGATCAAAACCCTAACATGCAAACTAGGTCAAATTATACGCCTCAAGAAGATAAATAAAAATAAAATAATAAAATAAAAATAAAAAATATGAAAAATTAAATAAAACGTCAAAGCATCTAAAACATATTTTTGTAAATTTTTCATATATTTGGAACAATTGAAAATAAATCAGAAAATTAATGAGAAGAAAATTAAAATAAAAAAGAAATGAAATGATGAAGGGGGTGCAGTAGGAATTTCAGAATGAACTGAAATTAAGATGAAGCGCGCAGTGGGCCATAAACTAGGGGGTATGAACATCAAATATGCTAGGCCTAAGATCAAATCAGAAACAAAACAAAACAAAATGAAACGTTGCGTTTCATTAATCCAAGTCAGTGCCACATAGAGGCCACGCGAACGCCACACAAGTAGGTCAATGGAGTCAGCGTGCCAACTCAAAATTCATGACCAGACGCCGAAGCTAGGGCTCTGGTCGTCTTCTCCGACGACAGCCACCGGAGCTTATCCAAAACCTCACCAAAACTCAAAAAAACCTACATCATTCTCCTTAGTTTTTCACGTAGAATCCAAGTGTCATGTTACTTTTAAAATTTGAAACATCTAACATGTCTAAAAACAACCACGAAAATAAAACACAGATTATGGAAACTGTTCTAGCCTGGGCCCGGCCTCACCTCACGGCCCAGCCCAATGATGCACAGCTAAGGCCCAATACGATTTAAGCAGGCAGGCGGGGCACGCGACCCCCTCGACGGGCAGGGAATGCTCCCGCCGAGCAGGACGGCGTGCCTCAAGACGCCATCTGCGCTCTCCCTTCTTCGAACAGACTAACCCTCCGTGGGCAGAATCCCCATACCAACGAGTAGGACAACGTGTCTCTCTCACGCCCTCGGGTGCTCCCCTCCGCGGGGAGAGCAACGCACCTCCGGGGGACCTCCCGAGCTCCCCTCAGCAGGGAGAGCAACGTGCCATGTGCACGTTCTCCACGTGCTCCCCTCCACGGGGACACGTCACCAACCAACTGCCCACCTTCGAAAGAGCTGGTCAAACCCACTTCCCAGAGATCAAGGGACATTTGGACTAGGGCGAAGACCACGTCCTGGTCTTCACTATGCCACGTAAGCCCTAGCAGTCACCTGGGTTGGGCCTGGCAATCTAGCCCAACGCAAGTGACCGTTGGCCCAACACTGGGGTCTCTCTATAAATACTCTCTTCCTCAAGAGGGTCAGGTAATTCACTTCTTACCCCATTTTTGTACTTTGCTCTCACTCTGCCCAGTTCCTTACTTTGGCATCGGAGTGTCTTGCAGGTACACCCCCTTCTCCTCCTCATCACCGGTGAACAGGTAGCAGTCCAACAGAGTGTGGCCAGCCCGTGATCCCCTTCTGATCAGGTCAGATCAGTGGCGCCGTCTGTGGGAACAGAAACTTCCCTGTTACTTCGAGCAGAGAACCAAAGTTTCACCAACACTCCAAGATCATGGCTAGCCCACACCGCGACGATACCGTGCATGACTTCATGCTCAATGCTGCCGCAAACGGCGGCAAGCAAACGGAGACGTCACGCCCAGCGGAGACCGACGAGAGAGACGACCAGACCGCATCTCCGTCGTCCGCTGAACCAACACACCAGGTCGTCCACCGGCCCTAAAGCCCAGCGGCATTCCAACCTGTTCCCGTCCCGGCTGGAGCGGACCAAACGGTGGCCGCCCTCTTCGCGGCCATCAACCAGACGAACCAGCTATTGTTTCAACAGAACACGCGGATTGGAGCACTAGAACGCGATGCCCCGTTGAGGTCCCCCCCGCGGGAAGACCAGAACGGTAACTCGAGGAGTCCCTTGCCTCAACCCAAAAATCGACGACCTTGGCTGGAGAGGCCCCAACCCGAAGCAGTACGGGAGCGGACAAGGTCCCCGACGAGACAAGTTTTCCAGAGACGACAAGCCAGAGCAGGGGACCCGACCGGGCCTCTGCCAAATGGATTGTCCCCCCCTCGGTCACCCGCTCTCAACGACGAAGATGACTACAGGACTCCCTTGTCCCGCGAAATCATGGACACCCCCATCCCCCACGGGATGGAGAATCCCCCGACGCTCTCGACATACGACGACACCTCCGACCCAGACGATCACCTGGAAGACATCGAGGCCATGCTCGATTACCGTAACATCTGAGGGGCTATCAAATGCAGACTATTTTCGACAACCTTGAGGAAGGGTGCCATGACGTGGTACAAGAGCCTCAAGGAAGAATCGGTTACGTCATGGAGGGTCCTGAAAGACCTGTTCTCAAAACACTTCACGGCATCCCGGCGACATCCGAAGACGAAAGCCGCGCTCGACGCTATAATCCAAGCTCCCGACGAGCCTCTTCGGAAATAGATTGAGAGATTTACACGAGAAGCAGTGCAGGTAACAACGTCAGACGAGATGAAGCGCTACTTAATGGAACAGGGCCTGTGCCGCGACTCTAAGTTCTATGAGGCCGTGGGGATACATCGGCCAGCATCTCTACAGGACTTCCTCGACAGAACTGCGCATTATATCCGGTTCGAGGAAACTCAAGCAGCCAACTCCGCCCGAGACACGCGAGATAGGGAGACCCCCCACGGGCACCGAGACGACGGAGCGTCGACCCACCGGCGCGGAGGTGATCGCCGACAGGAGGATCGCCCCCGCGAACAACGTGAACAGCGCGACCCCGCCGGCAGATTCACGGAATACACGGCCCTAGTCGCTTCCCGCGAGCGCGTACTGGTCGAATGCGCCAAGACCGAATTTATCCAGGGAGGTGTCCGCTTCCCCTGGCCGACGCCCCCCAAGCCCAATATGGACAAATCGAAGTACTGTCGTTTCCACAGGAGCCACGGGCACGTGACGGAATACTGCATCCATCTCAAGGACGCGATTGAAATCCTAATTAAGGACGGCCACCTGAAGAGATACGCCCGAAGCGGAGAATCCCCGAAGCAAGAAGCCCCCGAGGCCAAGAAAGTCGAAGATCTCCCCTCCTCGGACGGTGATAACAGACTCCAAGTCGCCCTATGTGTCAGCCGCCCCAAGGATTGGTTCGCTGATAGAGAGTTTGGCCTCCCCAACGGCCCTGACCTGCATGACGAACCGATACGACCCACCAGTCGATGGGAGTACTTCCCAAGAGCCATGGTCATCTCCGGTGGCTCTACGAGGAACCTGTCCGTGGGATCGGTGAAAAGAAAGTTCGAAGAACTTATCACGGGAAACTCCAGGAAGATGAGCACGCTCGAAAAATTCCGCGGTCGATCCAACCCGATCACTTTCTACCTCGAGGAACTCCCCGGAGGCTCCCCCAATTCCAACATTCCCCTGCTGATACGGGCGAAGATGGAGAACTTCGATGTCAGACGCGTCCTCATTGACGGAGGCAGCTCAGTGGACATCATGTACACTCACCTCTTCACGACCCTCCAACTCGACGAATCCAACCTATCCCCCTACGTGGGCTCTGACCTCCAAGGGTTCAACGGGATGACCACGAGACCGTAGGGATACGTGGAACTGAAAGTCACGTTCGGGGAAGAGGAAACCGCCAGGGAAACCAAAATCCGCTTCCTAGTCATCGAGTGCCCGTCCCTCTACAACTGTATCCTGGGCAGGACGATGATGGCCAAACTCACTGCGGTGCCTTCCACCGTCCACCTAAAAATGAAGTACTACACAAGGCGGGGGCCGTAGTGACCCTGAACGGGGACATCGAGGCCGCCCGGAGGTGCTTCAAGGCTGCGCTGAAAGGTTTAAGCACCATCGCTCCAGCAACTAAGAAGGAAACCTCAATTGCGATGCCGAAGAGTGAACCGAAGGAGCTCGTTGGATCTGTGGACCTCGACAGCCGCTTCACCGAGGAACACGGTCATGAAGAAGAGGCCGGTGATGCCAACCAGCCCACCCACCCAGCGCGCCCCATCCCAGACAAGGAATTCAAGCTCGTGACGCTCAGGGACGACAAAAGCAGAACCGTGAAGATCGGAGCCGGACTCCCAGACATAGCGAGGAGACAGCTACAGGCCTGCCTCCGTGAGAACGCCGACCTCTTCGCCTGGAGCGCCGCGGAGATGCCCGGACTCGACCCCGAGGTCTCCTGCCATCAATTGTCCATCAACCCGACCGTGAAGGCCGTAGTACAACGTAGGCGTAGACAGTCCCCCGAAAAGTCGACGGCGGCTGAAAAAGCTGTAAAAGACCTCCTAGAGGCAAATTTTATTTCAGAAGCCCGGTATTCAACTTGGCTGTCCAATGTTGTACTCGTTAAAAAAAATAATGGAAAATGGCGCATGTGTGTTGATTATACCGATCTTAACCGAGCATGTCCTAAGGACGCCTATCCTCTCCCCAACATCGACAAACTCGTCGACAACTCCGCGGGCTTCAAGCTCTTGTCCTTTATGGACGCATACTCGGGGTACAACCAGATCCCGATGGTCGAGCACGACAAACAGAGCACGGCCTTCATGACGGCGTCGGGCAACTATTACTACAACGTAATACCCTTCGGCCAAAAGAACACCGATGCCACGTACCAACGGATGATGAACAACGTCTTCCGGGGGGAAATTGGCGACATGCTCGAAGTGTACATGGACGACATGATCGTCAAATCCTACACGAAAGTCGACCACACGGCCCACCTTAAAAAGGTCTTCGACATAACGAGGAAATGCCGAATGCGCTTCAACCCGGAGAAATGCACCTTCGGCGTCCGTGCAGGAAAATTCCTCGGCTACAACCTGACGGAGCGCGGGATCGAGGCAAATCCGGACAAGTGCCACACCTTTTCGGAAATCACCACACCCACCACGAAGAAATCCATACAGTCCCTCAACGGCGTGCTCGCCTCACTTTCTCGGTTCATCGCCAAATCTGCACATCACGCCCTCCCTTTCTTCAAGCTGCTCCGAAAGGAGACCACGTTCGAATGAACATAGGAATGCGAGAAAGCACTCTGCCACCTCAAACGCGTCCTATCCGAGCCACCGGTGCTGACACGACCAGTAATGGGCGAAACCCTGTACCTATACCTGGTCGTGGCTAACGAGGCCGTCAGCGCCGTTCTAATCAGAGAAACCTAAGAGGGGCAAAAGCCAATCTACTTCACGAGCAAAGCCCTTCACGGTCCCAAAGTCCGATATCAGCTGATCGAAAAATTCGCCCTAGCCCTCATCACCGCTGCATGACGGCTCCGGCACTACTTTCTAGCACACACCATCGTGCTCCGAACCGATCAACCTATCTGACAGCTCCTCAGCCGACCCGACATGGATGGACGCATGTTAAAATGGTCATTAGAACTATCCGAGTTCGACATTATCTACGAAGGCAGAAAATCCCTCAAGGCCCAAGCCCTGGTCGATTTTGTTGCTGAGATGACCTCCTCGCCAAACCCCACCACGGGGAGCCACAAATGGACTATCTTCGTTGACGGCTCCTCAAATTCTACGGGCAGCGGAGCAGGCATCATCCTCGACAACGACGAAGGCACCACATAGAGGTCTCCCTCACACTGGCCTTCCCGACGACAAACAACCAAGCCGAGTACGAAGCGTTCCTGGCCGGACTTCGCCTGGAATCAGACCTCGGGGCCAAAGAGATCAAAATCTACACAGATTCCCAGCTAGTTACCTCACAAGTACGGGGAGAATATCAGGCGAAAAATGACTACCTCGCCGAATACTTGGCACTCATTACCGAGAAACTGCAAAGTTTTGACTCCGCGGAAATTCAACACGTACCGCGCGAACAGAACACCCGAGCCGATATCCTCTCAAAATTGGCGAGCACCAAAAAGCGAGGCGGACATAAATCGGTCATCCAAGAAGTCTTATCATAACCGAGCACCAAAGCGCCTGACGCCCCGCTCGACGGCCACGCAATAAGAGATACCAACTGTTGGATGACACTGCTACACGACTACCTCAGCACGGGCCACCTACCAGCTGACCCTAAAGAGGCCAGCACGATCAAATGACGAGCTTGTTCATACGTCCTCCTCGAGGGCAAACTATATCGCAGAGACTTCGCGATCCCACTCCTCAAATGCATTGACAACTCCCAGGCCGCAGCCGTCCTGGAGGAAATCTACAAGGGCATCAACACACAGCACCTCAGAGGTCGATCCCTGGCGAGAAAGGCCTTACGAGCAGGATACTACTGGCCCTCGATGTAAACAGACGCAAGGGAGCACGTTCAGAGATGCGACAGATGCCAAAGGAACGGAGACATGCACCTCGCCCCACCGACCGAACTCAAATCCCTTTCCTCCCCGTGGCCGTTCTCTTGGTGGGGGATGGATATCCTCGGCCTCTTCACCTTAGGCTCCTATCAGAACAAGTATCTCATCGTGGGCGTCGACTACTTCACCAAATGGATTGAGGCAGAAGACTTAGCCAAAATCACGGCCCACAACATACTCCGTTTCTACAAAAGGAACGTCCTCGCAAGATTCGGGGTCCCGCTCGCCATCGTCACTGACAACGGCACGCAGTTCACGGACAAAAACTTCCGAGACTTCGTCACCAAGCTCGGAACCAAACACCATTTCACCTCGGTCGAACACCGCCAGACAAACGGCCAGGAGGAATCCGCGAACAGGGTCATACTCAGGGGACTAAAATGACGACTCGGCGACGCCAAAAGGGCATGGGTCGAGGAACTCCACAGCGTCCTCTGGGCATACCGAACTACGCCCCACTCAACCACGGGGGAAACCCCATTCCGCCTCACGTATGGAACCGAAGCCGTGATCCCGGTCGAGATACGCGAACCATCCAGACGAACTGAAGCTCCCCTCGATACCGAAGACAACGACGACGCCTTACGAGAGGAGCTTGACCTCGTCAAGGAGATTCGATCAGGAGCAGCCCTTCGGGAAGCCCGGCTAAAACAGAAGGTGGCACTTCGCCAATACAGCAAAGTCCTGAAACGCAACTTCTAAATCGGCGATTTAGTCTTGCGCAGAAACCAGAAGGACTCATACGAGGGTAAACTAGCCGCAAATTGGGAAGGTCCCTACCGTGTCCGCGACAAGACGGAGCACGGGGCCTACTACATCGAAAACCTACACGGGGAACAACTAGCTCGACCATGGAATGCCGAGAAACTTAAGCGGTACTACAGTTAAACACTGCCTGCGACGACCAGCCGTCACGACCACTGGGGGGCGACATTGTACTACTGCACCTCCTCACGTCTCCTAACGACCAGAGCAAAAGCAAGCCCTGCCTCTTGTGTGCATGGGCAGAAGGCCTTGCTCGGCGGGGAACACCTCAATCGAGATTCCCCACCGTCGTACCAACACCGACAGGACACCCAGCTCGCGATAGGACGTCCACGCCACGGGGAGAACTACCCCCAAACCGGTCAAGCAACAAAGCCGACTAGCCGGCCAGTTCCCCACATCGCCGGAAACAATCTTCGTCGAGCTACCACCCCGGATAGGCCCAAAGGCATACTAAACATGCATTTCAAACATACATACATTTCGAGCATACAAGTACGTGCAGAAATAAAACGAGCATAAACAAACATGCAGGAAACAAAACCGAGCGCACACTTAGAAAAATTTCGAGAATCATAAAAGGCCACCAGCCCAGCAGTTATGTTACACCATCAAGGGCACGCAGGCTCGTCAAAACAAAACACAAAAATTATAAAAACATCAGCACGCAGGCCCAGAAAACTACGAGCACGCAGGCCCGGGAAAAATCTACATGTCCTCGCCCTCCCTTTCAGTATCCACAGTGATGACGTCGGGGACGACAAGCTCCTGGTCGACCACCTTCCCGTCAACGATCTCGTGATAGGGCCCGACCTCGTCCACGACCAAAGTGACGCCAGAGTTGACGATCTGGAGCTGCGCGACAGCACTCTTAAACCCGACCTTGACAGCTTCCAGGAAATCATTCTCCAACACCCAAATCCGGGCAAGCAAATTAGCCCGAGTAATCATCCGCCTATCTTCCTCGGTCTCATCCTCGGCCGGACGAAGTGCGTTGTCCAGAACTTCCATGAGGACCCGCAACACTTGCACCTCGGTCTCCGTCACCCCCAACTTCTCCTCGATAGTCGCCACCTTTCCCTCGGCACCATCCGCCTGTTTGTGCTGATCGGCAGCGTCCTTATGACTCTCTTCCAACTCTTCGGAGAGCTTGGCAAGGCGCGACTGTGTAAAGGTAAGATCCCCGCGCAATTTGGTCAGCTCGGTGGTAGAGCAGCCTTCCTCACTCAGGACCATCGCCGTAGTAAAGGTCTGCATCATCGTGGCCAGATCCTCCACCAAGATACAACGACGAGACTCCCGATCCGCATCCAGAACCGCCTTCACTTCACCAGCAGGAATCGTGGGCGACCTGGCCCCGTGAAAATAGCCCGGGTGTTGATGGTAGGGCGGGACGGCGTAGCCCTCCTCGGGAGACCCGGTCGTCAGGTCAATTAGGCCACTGACCTCCTCGCTTCTTGGTCTCTTCGCAGCCCCCTGAGATGATGGAGACTGACTCCCCTGGGGAGACAAAGATGAGCTCTGACTACCGTGGACCACAGCTTCCTCCCCGATCATTTAGCTCACCCGCGTTTTCGGGACCCCGGCAACCCTCGAGGCGCTCAACTTCTTCACCCGCTCTTTGACGGAAGACATGTTCGTTGCAAAAAAAACAAAAAAGAATCAGCAACATACAAAACATACAATTGTGAGAAAGAAGAAGCGCCCATACCTAAGTACTCCAGAGCATCCGCCCCCGTGGCGCAACTGAGCAAGGTCTTCGTGTTAATCAGCCTCTTCCTTGTCTGCATGTTCCCCTGCGTGTCGAAGATATACCGACCATCAGGCGTCACCAATTTTGACGGGGGCAGAATCCGCACAAACGCCACTATTTTCATATAAGCGGCCATGTCCCTCTCGTCGAGGGTCTCGGCCCGCACTATATACCGGTCAGTTTCGCGGTTGAAGTGCTCCGAGGTCCACAACAAATGCACCTTCGGGAGCCACGTGACGAACTGCTGGTCGTCCACCACTCGCTCCCCCTCAGTAAAAAGAGAATCCAACCCTTCCCGGGTGATCGACCGCATGAGGAAGAACCGGCCCTTGAAGTCCCGGACAGAGTCGTTGTACGTCTTAAAAAGAGTGGTTAGCTGCTTAAACGAGACCCAACCATGGCGACCGTTCACCGATTGACGCTGCAGATGGAAGCTGCAGAAAAATAAGGGCACCGTGGCCTTGACCTAGAGATAGTAGCACACCAGCTCGAACGCACGGATAAAGGCTAGGGCGTTGGGATGCAGCTGGGACGGGGCCAAACGTAACCAGTCGAAAAGACCCAGATGGAAAGTAGAGAACGGCAACCTAAGCCGAGCCTCTTTAAAATAGAACTCGTGCATAGGAAACATCCGCCGACCTTAGCTCGAGCAGATACGATAATGCTCCTTAGGACGGTACACCTTCCAGTGTTGCGGCTCCCCCTCCATCCGATCCTCGACAGTAGTGTAGGCGCCAGACATATCAACGGCGAAACAAGACAGGGTGGACAGGGGCTCTTCGGCCACCCACTCCTTGACGGGGAGAACCTTCTCGTCAAAATCTGGGACTTCGGGCTCGTTGTCTTCGACCATCGTCCCCGGTATCAAGGCCGACATGAACACCTGAAAAGTAGAGGATAATGGTGAATTCGAAAGCCAAGATCAAATCCACCCTTCCACCGCAGGTCAAGTGAAAGGGCGACGACGGCGGGCCCGCGAACAAAAGACGAATGCCCGGGCAGGCCTCGAGGGGCACTCCTCGCCACTCTTTCTCGGGGAGTTCAAAGCTAACCTATTGCCCCTCCCCAGGGGCTTCATCGGAGGGAGCACCCATCCCCGGGGCATTCATTGGAACAATCGGTCCTCCCCAGGGCATTCATCTAAACAACCCTAAAAATCCACCAGATACGGCGGAAACTCGCTTCTCTCCTCGGGGCATTCATCATGCCCCGACCACTGACCCAAATTAAACAACGAAAATAAAAGAGGAGAAGAAGAAAACTCACTTTATAAACGGCGAGGGACGGGATGTGAAACTAATGGCACGGCGCCGATTCACAGCAACGGCGTACGGGGAGGAATGACAGAGCTTCGCAGGTGAGAAAGCAAGGTGAAAAGTAAAAAGTGCACGGGGACCCCCATATTTATAACCTGGCGCAGAACTCGGGGCGACACTAGGCCTTTGAGTGCCCAAGGGTAGCCACCCTCACGCCCACTCAGTGCGTGACACGTGGCAGCAGGCTGACAGTCGCGTCCCTTCAAATGCCTTTACCTCGCGCACCCGGCTACAGGAAGAGACCCTCATGAGCGCGCGCCCCGCCGACCGGCGGGCCCCATGCCTCGCTATCTCTTTCCCTGAAGAAACACCTTCAAGTCCTCGCTTTCCCCTCAAAGAGCTTCGACTTGGGGGGTTCCTGTTCTGGCCTGGGCCCGGCCTCACCTCGCGGCCTAGCCCAATGATGCACAACAAAGGCCCAATAGGATTTAAGAAGGCTGGCGGGGCACGCGACCCCCTCGACGGGCAGGGAATGCTCCCGCCGAGCAGGACGGCGTGCCTCAAGATGCCCTTTGCGCTCTCCCCTCGTCGGACAGGCTAACCCTCCGCTGGCAGAATCCCCATACCAACGAGCAGGACAACGTGTCTCTCTCACGCCCTCGGGTGCTCCCCTCCGCGGGGAGAGAAATGCACCTCTGGGGGACCTCCCAAGCTCCCCTCAGCGGGGAGAGCAACGTGACCTGTTCACGTTCTCCACGTGCTCCCCTCCGTGGGGACACGTCACCAACCAACTGCTCACCTCCGAAAGAGCTGGTCAAACCCACTTCCCGGAGATCAAGGGACAGTAGGACTAGGGCGAAGACCATGTCCTGGTCTTCCCTACGCCATGTAAGCCCTAGCAGTCACCTGGGTTAGGCCTGGCAATCCAGCCCAACGTGAGTGACCGTTGGCCCAGCGCTGGGGTCTCTCTATAAATACCCTCTTCCTCAAGAGGGTTAAGTAATTCACTTCTTACCCCATTTCTGTACTTTGCTCTCACTCTGCCCAGTTTCTTACTTTGGCATCGGAGTGTCTTGCAGGTACACCCCCCTTCTCCTCCTCATCACCGGTGAACAGGTAGCAGTTCAACAAATTACGGCCAGCCTGTGATCCCCTTCTGATCAGGTCAGATCAAGAACCAATCAAAGAAAGACAACAACAATACAAGTGTGCTCTATATGATTCCAAAAACACAAATGCAACAAGCATGTATCAAAGTAAACACTGAAAAGAGAGAAACAAGTTTGAAAATATATTACCCAAAGGAGCACTCGTGAGCTATTGTTCTTGCTTCAAACCTCAACTAAACTCTTCCTTTTCCTTCCTTGAGCTTTTGGAATGAGGATGGTGATCAAAAAATGAAGAAGCAAGCCTTGCAAAAGAGGGCTTGAAGAGAGAAAAAGTTGAGTGAGAAAGAGCTCTTAGGTTTTTGATTTCAAGCAAATGAAGTGGCTACTCTTCTCATTAGGGTTTTTTTAGCTTATGTATGAGGGCTTTGTGTGGTTAAATCAAACCTACTGTGGTCAAAAAGTTTAGTTAGTGATTTTTTTTTTTGAAAATTGGGAAATGGATGGTGGATGATGTATCCTACGAGCAAGGCATGGTTATGGGTGGTTTTTAGTTGTCATTTTGTGAGTGGCATGAGGGTCAGAATAGGATACTGGAGAGGCATTCTTTCTATACAGGTCTTTGTACGTTTTGTCATCTTTCTCTCTTTGGCAAAAATGATTCAATATGGTGCATGAGGTACACATGGGTGCTTAGTGTAGCACCCCAAAATTCGCCTTCCCTTTTTATAACCTTAACTGGCTTTTGACTTGCGTTCATATGCATCATCATTAGGTTGTAATTCATGATCATACTTTGCATGGGATCAAGAGTTTCTGTGAATCAAATCATCAGGTATCAGGTTTAATCTCTTTGAAAATTTTCAAATATCAAGAGCCAAGGATTTTCACCATTAGCCTTTCATGTCCTATTTTTATCATCTCATACATCGTTCTAGGGCATATCGAGCATGCGGGTTTGCAAGGTAAGGTTTGGGCCGTTTCGTTGTTTTCCATTCCAAATGAGAGAAATTGCCTATCATGGACTACATTGAAGAAAGGTTCATCATCTAAGGTTTGATTCAAGTTGGAAAATTTACTCATGTATATTTCTTCAAGGAGAAGTTACTTGAAAATATTAGGATATTCAAGATCAATATTCCTAATGAACATGAAGTGCAAGGCCTAATTCAAGATTTCTTCATCCAACTTTGTTTCAAATTCTATGTTCAAGTGGAATTCAAATTTGTAAGACATGATTCAAGATCACAAGTTCATAATTCAAGACTTCATCCATTTCAAATTCAATGGCATAAGGGAGATCCATCATTCCAAATTCAAGATTCATGAATTCAAGATTAGATTCAAGATTACTACAAAGGGAAATTTCATGACATTGCAAGAATGTCACATTTGTTACAAAGTTTCCAACTTTAAGCAATGCTTAGAAAATTAAGCTATTTCTAATCTTGATTCAAGTTTCTAATCAACTTCATGCTATGGTACCCTTCATGCCTCATTAAGTCTACATGTTCCAGATTATGCCTTCACATGATTCATAACCAAATAAGCCTACAAACATCCAAGGAAAACAATTCAGGTTTAATGCAACACTGGAACATTTTAAGATCAAGACCATTAGTGTTTGGCCATGGGCAATTTTAAGAAAATTTCAATGTGATCTAAAACAGCCTCATGACCAACTAATTCCCAACCAAACAAACCATGTCACAAAACTTGAGGAACTAGATCATGTTGGTTCACATACATACCAAAATTTAGATTTTCAAATTTTTGTCAAAGGAAGAAGCATGGACCACAAGGACAGCCCAAGAACAAGTGAATAAAGGAGAGCAATGCAGAAAAAACAGCACTAGGAAAGTGCAGCAGCAAATGCAGAAAAAGATGCATGCTAGAAATGGAAAGAAATGGGGTTGCACCAAGAAAGTAGTAATAAGCATTTCCAAGTATAGAAATTCTAAAACTTGAAGCATGTGCAAACTCTATTACTTTGGTATAGCAGCAAAAGTACAGCAGAAAAAAGTAGAATTTCTGAAAATGGAAAGAAAGAGAGTGACATCAAGAAAGTGGTAAAAGGTATTCCCCAATGAAGAAATCTGAAGTTTTGAAACAAGTGAAAACCCTAATGTTTTGAGCATAAGGAGGAGAGCAGCAGTAAGAAGAGGAGAGAGAGCAAGAGATAGAGAAAAAACCAAAAAAAAGAGGAGAGAAAAGTGACATTGAGAACAAGAGGGTTTTAAAAAGAAAAACAGAAAAAGAGAGATAGAAACATAGAGTGAAAGGAGAAATACATCCAACAAAACAGCAGTGGTGATTAGAAAGAGAGTAGCAACTATTGGGTATCCATTTATTTGAACCTTACTCTCTTTATATTTCATTATATATACTTTTGTATGTTTGCATGGTTGTTGCACACTTTATCTTTGTTGTTAGTTAGGATAGTATTTGTGGATACATATGTTTTTAATGAGGGTTTAAGAATGATTGGTTATTGTAAAAAACAAGAGTGAGTTTTGTAGAGAGAGAGGTGAGAACACTTAAAAAAAAACCTCAAAATACTGTCATGTTTGCTGGCAAGTTCGCACAGTGAACTTTACCCCCTTTCCCCTCTATTTCTATGAAAAAGGTGTATTCTGGGCAAAACAGCATGAAGTTCACACAGCGAACTTCTTGATGTTCTTTCTGGGCAGGTTCGTTGGCAAGTTCGAACAGCGAACTTTGGCCCCTTTTGCCTCTGTTTGTAAATAGTGTGTATTCGCTAGGAAGTTCGCACAGCGAACTTGGTGAGGTTCGCTGGCAAGTTTGCACGGCGAACTTTCCTTAGTTTTCAAAAAACAAATTTTCAAGAAGTTCGCATGTTTTATTTCATGTCTTGTTTTATTCGTACTTTCAAGCCGATTAACCCGATGTGGTTGTACGGCCATTGTATATGGATATTATTATGATCATTTTTGACTTTTGGTTCCAAAAAAAAAACTATTTTCAAAAATAAACTCTCGATTCTTATCGAGCCATTTTTGATCTTGTAAGTCGATTGCCTTGTGCATCGCCATCAACCTTGTTCGAATCACCTCAAACTTTTTTTAATCAATCAAACCCTTGATCCAATGTCAAGCGGCTTTTCTCAAACAACTGCTAAACCAATTCACCATCCTTTCTTTTCATAACTTTTCTCTTAAAACATTGGTCTTGTACCAAGTGCATCTTTAAAAATGCTTTTTCAAATAAACTTAGATGGTTTTGGATTGGTTAGGCGTAGGCCTTTTCGAGTGCTTGACATTACCTTTAGGGTTCATTGTCGTAAAGCGCTTACCATCCAAGATCAAAACATCTTTAATAAGAGAATGAAGTTCTCTTTGTATTAAATTAAAGAGAGAGGATTGAGTGCAGACTTCTTCCTCTCCGAGTTTCAGGATACTCACTATAGAGTGTGTGGTCTCGATACTCGTCTTTCAATACAAAGAAGTGACTATATTCACCATGCCATTTAACAATAAATATTTTGAGATAAAGAATTGGGTACTATCCGCAAGGGGTTACTATCCAAGGATCTATTTCACCCCTAAAAAACAACTTCCACAAATCAAATGTGACATCTTGCCTCGATGGTGAAAACTCTCTTTTCAAAAAGGATATGTTACGTCCATTCTACCACAAACAGGTAACGCCTAAGACTCCATGAGCAAGCTGCAATACACCTAGAATGCGTACGTTAGAATCTTCCACAAAAATACCAGTTAACCGTAGGTCGAACTACGGCTGCTCTGATTCTTCATTCCCTAATGAGGATACGTAGGAACGAGGATCTCTATCCTTGACGAGCACACTAACAACTAACTTCCCCCTTTCTCTTGCCCCAATGCAATCGAGACCAACATGTTATCCAAAACCTTTTCTCTCGTCCCAGTGCAATTGAGACTTGTTCCCGTAGTTACCCAAACTACGTTTGATCTGATTTCTCATACCAGATGAGGATACGTAGGCACAAGGAGGAGATGTCTTGGCAAGCAACCTTTCCCCTATCACCCGTAGTTTCCCAAACTACGTCGACTCTGACTTTCTCATATCTGTTGAAAATATGTAGGCCTAGAACCGCGAAGTCCTACCGAGTCTCTTCTTCCCATTCACCTCTCTTCTCCCTATTTCTAGCCCTTCTATTTATCCCTTGGAACACTCTTATATAGAAATACCCTTTAGCAAATACCTTCACATATAGACAAACAAATGATTCTCATCGAGTACGATGGATGCGAGGGGTGTTAATACCTTCCCTTCGCATAACCGACTTCCAGACCTTTTATTTTGGTTGCGAGACCATCTTATCCGTTTCTTTCTTAAGGTTTTCTCGATATTTTCCTTTCCCTTAATGGGATAAATAAAGTTCGATGGCGACTCTTCTGTCTTTCCTTTCGCCTCTTCGTCGTTGCATTTTTTCGAGTAGCGACACTTGGCTTATTAAGGCAATGTTTGGTAATGTTATTTGGCAAGAAAAATAAGGTGGGATGCGTGTGGATTGTACACAAAGAAACATGCTGCCAAGAGATTCAAATTGTGTCAAAATGGATAACCACATGATGTATAAAGTTAACATTCATGTATACAACTTCTATGGAACATATTTGGATAAACTCATCATCGAATCATGCAACTCTTGTACCCAAAAGAACTTGGGGATATCAAGAAAAGAATATATATTAGAATAAACTTTATAGGAGGCTTGAATCAATTTGAAAAATGGGCATGAAAGTTACTTGCAAAATCTGCCTAATCATCACCATGCAAGATTTCTAAGTCATGACACTAACTTGTCCCTCATGAATCATCAACTTAGTAACATCATAACTTGAAGAGTTTTAATCTAATGAAGGTGTTCCAATAATGGATAGAAATATTGAAGAATGATCTTTAACTTTCATGTTTAAGGGAAATTGATTTGAGGTTAAGAACTTGATGCAAAGTGTCTCGGAAAGTGGCCCCATAAATCTGCCTAAAACTTGTCCACTCTTGACAACTTTGAAACCCTAACTTGGAGAGATCATAATTTGAGCTCTACACATCCAATGAAGACTATCTAGTACTCAAAAGAAATCATGGAGGATGCTCTACACTTTTCATGTTGGAGGAAAATTCATTTGAAGCTTGTATCACCAAGAAAGATAGACATGAAAGTAGGTACTTCAAGCTGAATTTCTATACTTAGAAAATTTTCTAAGTGTTGAAATGACAAAACCTCCATTTTCTCAACTTTACCTCATCATATCTCTCAAATTATGGATCTTTTGGACATTTTTCCTTCCATAAATATTTTAGTTCATGATGTCCTCTTTAATTTGATAACAAGTTTGCTTCCATTGGATCAAGTATGAGAAAGTTATGGAAGTTGAAAAATGGCTAGAATTAGGGTTTTCTACAATTAGAAAATATTCCAACCAAACCCTAATTCAACCAAACTCCTGATTTTATGTTTCTTATTGAGCTTTCTTGTTCCAAACACATGAAATCACTAAAAAAACACCTAGCATACCCTTAGTTGACCTTGAGATCCAAGATTTTGGCCCCATTGAATCAGTTGACTTTTGTTGACCAGATGAAACCCTAGGATCGTTTCCACTTATTGAGGCTCTCGTGATGGCTTGTGATGACACATATCCCATGTAGAGGAACCTAAAGGTGTGTATTGAACTTTAAAATCATGTATTTCCCAAATAACTAACCACATATGCCTTTTGAACCAAAACCCTAATCCAGTTGCCCACAAGATAGGAGGAGTAGATAAATGCTTGTGTTCTTGATTCAAGTAGTTAAGTGGCATGTCTTGATGATGATGAAGATCTTATGATTTGAGGTTTCCACAAAGTTGAGCTTGAACTCTTGATTGAGCTTTGAAGATAAAGCTCTTCTCTTGATTTCTAGATAAGATACATTGATCCCCTGTCTAAGATCAATGCTATGTACAAATGTCAATGCAAAATGATATGAAACAAAAGGCAAGATATAAGAAAAAGGATGGGAAACTTTTGGGGTGTTATAGCTTCCCTTATTCAAACATCTTGGACCTGGAGGGATGAAGAGCGACTGCTTTCAAACTTTCAAGGTAAAAGGTGATTGAATACCAAAAGAACCCAAAAATTTGCAATCCGTGTGAAAATACATAGTGCAAAGATTGTCAGCCGAAGGTGGACTTAAAAGGTAGCGGATACCAACCAAAAGTTGGGATAACCGAAGGACACAAGCTACCAACCAAAATTTGGGATGAAGGCTACTAACCAAAAGTTAGGATCACCATGGAGTAATAACTAAAAGTTGTGAAAAAGAGGCTACTAACCAAAAGTTAGGATCACCCAGACGCCGACCGAAGACGAATATGCAAACAACAAAGAATACCAACAATAGTTGGGATCGTCCAAACGATTACCAACCATAATTTAGGATGAAGGCTACTAACAAAAAGTTAGGATTGCCGGAATGCCGACCAAAGGCGAACTTACTAAAATGAAGACTACAAACCAAAAGTTGGGATAACGACTTCGCAGGGGAACAAATAGAATACTACCAACCAAAAATTGGAATAACATCCAAGAAATTAAGGGCTACCAACCAAGAGTTGGGATAACATCCAAGAAACGACGGACTACCAACCAAGAGTTGGGATAACGTCCAAGAAAGGACACCAAACAAAAGTTGGAGCGAAGGCTACTAAACAAAAGTTAGGATCGCCATAAAAGGAGACTACCAACCAAAAGTTGGAATTGTCAACAAAGAAATAAAAGGTTACCAACCAAAAAAGTTGGAATCACCGGGACGCCGACCAAAGGCGAACTTACCAAAACGGAAACTACCAACCAAAAGTTGGGATAACGACTCCGTAGGGGAACAAAAGAGGACTACCAACCAAAAGTTATAATAACATCCAACCAACAATGAACTACCAACCAAAAGTTGAGATAACATCCAACAAAATATACTAAACAAAAGTTGGGATAAACTGGGTATACAGGAAGTAGAATCAAACGACTTACGACCTGAAATAGAAACTCCACTGGGGAAAAGAGAGGTTTAAACAAACAAACTCTGTCAGGGAGTAAAAGTAAGATGAACGCATCTATTAATGATTCTTGTTGGGGGTAAAGATAACGAGACCTTAAGTCGTTTCATTATCTGCTGGAGAGATGTCTGGCCACAAAGATATCAAACTTGGCTTATGCTTCGGATGCATATGTTTGAATATGGTGTAATGCTCCATGTGAAATGGAAGTGCTACACATTTGGGAGGATGCAATGCAAATGATATGCAAAAGAACACCACTAGGAGAAGTGTTAGAAAGAAAATCAGCAAACCAGACTCTGCTGAGGAGAACTCTCTGAATGGCTTTCTGCTGAAGATTGTAAATAACAACCTTTTGGGAAAGCATCTCAAAAATATGACTTTGAAGAATGACAATGATCATTGGACTTTACTGAGGATATCAGCCACCACTGGGTTACCTGTCGAGGAGATCAACACCAATCTTTGCTTGGGGAATGACTTTCAAGTCTACCCTGATAGGGATAAGTGCACACCATTGTTCATGGGAATACTCCTGATATGACAACAATACTTTGTGGGGGAAAAAAATCTCTGTTGTGGGAAGACACAAAATCTTCTACTAAATGAACGCCCAACTGTATAATGACACCCATGTTTTGCAGATATTGCTAGAACTTCACCATCGGTAGATAAACTCTACTGGGGAAATGACCTCGTCATCCTGTAAACAAACAATAAACAAATAGGATGTCTTATATGAAAAATGGCTATCTCGGTTACCATCCATGACATCATTCAAGTAAATTCATTATTTTCAATATGCTTTGTAAAGCCCCTATATTTTCACATGTAAAGTTTATCAAATATATCGGACGCCCTTTTTTGCAAACAAAACAGTAAAAGTAAAAACAGGAAAAGAAAAGCTCTTTATGTGAATAATTCTTTATTTATTGAAAAGGCCTGTAAATAGGCAAATTACAATTGGATGCAATTCCTAAAAAGAGGTAATTGCGCAAAAAGGTACAACAAGAGATATACAAATGTCGGCAATGTGGAAATAAACAACCACCATGTATTTATTCAGCTATGACCTGTATGTCTTTAATGTTTCACCAATGTTGCGCCTTCTGAAGAGATTGATTGGACTGATTTTTACCCTTCGGGACCTCCATGCGTCAAGATGAATTCACAGATCGAACGCAGACCACATTCATTTGCTTTTAAAACCCTAACGTTTTCCTGGATCGCCCTTGCGGGTTTTCAATTCATTGGGACACCCATTTTTGCCAAATTTGCCTTTTCAGATTTTCAACTTTGCGGGTTTATTCTTTTTTCTTTTCTCCCTAATTTTTTCCCAAACCTTTTCCTTTTATGGTTCATCGGGATGCCCCTTTTTTTGCTAGACTTTTCTTTTTGTGTCCAGCGGGTCTATTTTAAGCAAAGTATTTTTTAAATACGTCTACATTCACAGGGGACATAAAATCTTCACCATCCGTGGTTGATATTAATAGGGCTCCACCAGAGAAGACCTTTCTTACTACGTACGGACCTTTATAGTTAGGAGTCCATTTACCCCTATGATCTGTTTGCGGAGGAAGGATACTTTTCAAAACCAAATCACCTATCTGGAAGTATCAAGGGCATACCTTCTGATCAATATACTTCTTCATTCTGCTCTAGTACAATCGGCCATTGTGATGGCTACCAATCTCTTCTCATCAATAAGACTTAGTTGATTCAACCTGGACTGCACCCACTCAGCTTCATCAAGCTTCACATCAAACAATACGCTTAAAGAAGGAATCTCAACTTCTAATGGTAGGACTACCTCCGTACCATACACTATTGAGAAAGGAGTTGCCCTAGTCGATGTACTCACCAAAGTAAGATAACCATGTAAAGCAAAGGGCAACATCTCATGTCAATCTTTATAAGTCAGCACCATCTTGTGTATGATCTTCTTGATATTCTTGCTTGCTGCCTCAACAATGCCATTCATCTTCGAACGATATAGAGAAGAATTTTGATGCTCAACCTTGAAACTTTGGCACAATTCCTTCATCATTTTGTTATTTATATTTGAACCATTATCAATAATGATTTGTTCTGGTATTTCGTAGCGGCAGATGATGTTCTTCTTTATGAACCGGGCCACCACTTGTCCTGTGACGTTGGCAAAAGAAACTGCTTCTATCCACTTGGTGAAATAATCAATTGCAACCAGGATAAAGTGATGCCCATTGAAGCAGTCGGCTCAATTTTCCCAATCATATCAATGCCCCACATTGCAAAAGGCTAGGGAGATGTCAATACATTCAAAGGGATTGGTAGGACATGCACTTTATCAGCATAAATCTGGCATTTATGGAATTTCCTAGCATATTTAAAACAGTCAGACTCCGTGGTCATCCAGTAATACCCAGCTTTCAATAGTTTTCTAGCCATTGCATGTCCACAAACATGAGTACCAAAGGAACCCCCGTGGACCTCTTCCATCAGCAAGCTTGCTTCATGTTCATCAACACAATGCAGTAGGAATATGTCGAAGTTCCTTTTATATAACACATCATCCTTATTCAGATAAAAATTTCCCAAAAGCCTTCTCAGAGTCTTCTTATCTTTTCTTGATGCCCCAGGTGGATATTCTCGAGTCTTAAGAAAATGTCTGATGTCAAAATACCAGGGCTTGCCATCTAATGCTTTTTAAACTACAAATACAAAGGCGGGTCTGTCAAGATGCATGATAGTGATTGCTGGAGCTTCATTCTAGAAATTCACTTTGTACATCGACGATAATGTTACCAAGGAGTCCGCCATCTAATTTTCAGCCCTAGGTACATGATGAAACTTAATCCTGTCGAAGAAAGGCAGCAGTCTTCTTGCATAGTTCTTGTAAGGCACCAAGTTGGCCTGACGAGTTTCCCACTCTCATTTAATTTGGTTAACGACCAATGCTGAATCGACATACACATCAAGATTCTTGAATCTTAAATCAATGGCCTCTTCTAAACCCATAATGCACGCTTCATTATTCGTGCAAGCAAACGTCAACAGGGAGGTGAACGGTATATGAGAACCGTGAGGAGTTATAATAATTGCCCAATTCCATTGTCGTATGAGTTAACAACGCCATCAAAAACCAATTTCCATTGAGATTCAATCTCAGGACCCTCATCAGGTAAAGGCTCATCGCAGTCCTTCATCTTTAAAAACATTATATCTTCATCAGGAAATTCAAACCGCATTGGTTGATAATCCTCAATCAGCTTCTCAGTAAGATATTCTGATAAAACACTCCATTTAATGGCTTTTTGGGAAACATATTGAATGTCATACTCTTCCAAAACCATCTTCCATCTAGTGATTCTTCCGGAAAGCGCTTGCTTCTCAACCACATATTTGATTGGATCCATCTTCGAAATCAATATGGTTGTATGGTTTAACATGTATTGCCTTAAGCGTTTGGCTGCCCAAGCAAGTGCACAACACGTTTCTCTAGCATCGAGTACCTCGACTCGCAATTGGTGAATTTTTTACTCAGGTGGTAGATAGCATGCTCTTTCCTACTTGTCTCGTCGTGTTAACGCATCACACAACCCATTGAATTCTCCAGAACCGTTAAATACATAATTAGAGGTCTTCCTGCAACTTGAGGCATTAATATTAGAGACTCTTGCAAATACTCTTTTATTTTCTCGAAAGCCTTCTGACAATCTTCATTCCAAATGATTGTCTGATCTTTTCTTAGCAGTTTGAAAATAGGTTCATGATCGGTTACCATTTCTATTCTGTTTCCACCACTTGTTCGACATTTCATCCACGAATCGGTAATGTTTGTTTTAGTCTTTTTATTGTTTTTGAGTAAATTCTATTGTTTTTATGTTTTTCTCGAATCTTATGTTTTCTAGTGATTATGTCATATTTTGTGTGTTTTACGCGTTTGCTGGTAGTTTTGATGATTTTAGGTCCATACGAAAAAAGGCAAAGGATTCGGGTGAAGAAATGGGAGATTCCGAGAAGTCAGAAGAGATTTTAGAGGCAATGCAGTGGACTGACATGGGCCGTGTCAGGAGAAGAACCTTGCTTGTGTTTTGGATAAGTTGACAGGGGGCTGACACGGGTACCAGTGTCAACTGAAACGGCTCGTGCCAGCAAGTCTAAAAATGATGTTATTTTCATGCTATGAACAGGGAGCCAATATGGTTGGCTGTGTTGCTTGACACGACTCGTGTTGGCCTAGGTGTGTCATCCTCTATTTGTCTGATTTAGTTGATTGTTTTGACCCCTGAGGGTATTTTTGGAAATTCCTGACTACTATATTGGATCTAAAGGTATTTTAGACGCTTTTTGAGAAGGGAAATGGAACTTTTAGACTAGAGAAGAAATTGATGATCAAGAATTGAGCGAGCAAGAACCAAGGGATAACGCAAGATTTTCATGTGCAGGAGCAATTGAAGATCAAAGTAATCCAAAAAATTCTTGTAATGTTTAATCTAATTGTTGAATTTACTTTGAATACTATGAGTAGCTAAACCCCTCAATGCTAGGGGGTGTCTGTGAATTGCTAATGTACTGATATTGTTTCCTATATTTGAATGACATAAGCGCTTATTTTATTAATCACGTTTTATCGTTCATTGATTTTACGGCTTTTTCGATTGGACAAATTGATTTAGTTTTATGGTTAACTCTAGGTCGGAAAAACCATTGTTAACACAATTTGATCGATAATGCTTCAATAGATATTGCCTAGGACTAGGAATACCCTATTCTACTTAAACGTTGTTGAGACTATTTTCAATGCTTGATTTCAAGCTAATTATCTATGGACATAGTAATTAGATTATGATCTTAAGAGGTTTTCTCACTAAGGCTTTAGGAGTAAACAAATTTTCAGTCAAGAACTTGATAAAATTTGACTATGTCTTTGAAATAAGGATTGATGTTGTTATAAGGAAATTCATACACTACCCTAGTATGCTCTCATATCTATTTGAATCTTATTCTTTATTTTGATTTATTTTTAATATTGAAATTTTTAATAGTAAAACCACTTTTAAAACCCCAATTGATTTTTGTTTGATAGAATCCAAATTAAGCTTGTATTGTCTAGCGCAGTCCTTGAGATTGATACTGGGGATAAAATCCCTATTTTGACTACAATCGACAGAATAATACACTTGCTATTTTACCAATCAAGTTTTTGGCGTCGTTGCCGGAGACTGCCAAAATATAAGCTGAATTTTAATTCAATTGAAATTTTGTTGCTTTGCAACTAAAATTTCATTTTCTGTTTATTTGTAGATTAATTTCTATTATAACTAATATTTGTCTAATTTGTGTATGGGAGAAAAGCCCTCAGCTGAGTTTCTTTTTGACACAGAGCCCAAAAGATCACTGCACGCGAGACACCGTCAAGCGAAACAAGCAAGACTGGCAACGTTAGAAGAAGAAATTTTGATTCATTCTGAGCATTCTGATTCAGAGTCCAACACAGCTACAGAGACACATCCACAAGGAGTGATAATGGCTGGAATTCCACCAGCAGAGAGACTTCTGGGTGATTATGGGGGAGCAAATGCTCCAGCAGGTCGGTTGACCATCGTGAATCAACTGGTTAATGTATCAAACTTCCAACTACACCCTACAACCATCCTTCAGCTCGAAAAGAGACCTTTTACTAGAAAAATCAATGAAGATGCAAATAAACATTTACAGAGGTTTCTTACGATGAATACAACATTAAATATTGAGGGGCATTCTGAAGAAGCTAAAAACTTATGAATGTTTCCATTCACTCTTTTCGAAGATGCCGAAGAGTGGTTCTACTATTTACCTGCCAGGAGTATTACTACTTGGGAGGAGATGGAGACAACTTTCTTGAGTGAGTATTTTCCAGCTTCTGTTTATATTCGAAAAAGATATGATATTGTGAATTTTAAACAGAAGGAAGGAGAGTCACTTGGTGATGAATACAAGAGGTTTAAGAGGTTACTGGTTGCTTGTCTCACCCATAACATGAACTAAATGGAACAAATGCAGATGTTTGTAAATGACCTCAGGATGAAGACAAAACAACTTATTGATACAACTGTTGGTGGCTCTTCCAACTTTACAACAACCACTAGTATCAAAAAGATCATTGAAGTTATTGCTGCAAATGAACACTTGAAATTGTATGACCAAAGTGTGAGCAAGCCTGAAGAAGTGATTGATTTGAAACTGGCTAATCAAGTGGTGAAGATGGAGGATTAGATCACTGCTGAAGTTGAGAGGAGACTGAAAGCTATGAATATAGATACCTAAACTATAACACAAGTTCAATCGGTACAAGCTGTTAGTTGTGAGATTTGTGGGGGTCCTCATTTTTCTATGAATTGTGTAGCCATTTCTCAAAAAATTGAAGTAATTAATTTTTTGAAGTAGAACAATCCTTATTCGAATACTTACAATTCGGGCTGGAAGAATCATCTAAAATTTTCCTGGAAATACTAACAAGGAAATGCACAGAAACAAGGACCTACTCAGTACCAGAACCAACCACAGCAACAACAATATCAACCTCAACTATAGCAACAACCACCGTATCAACAACAATATCAACAACCTCAGCAACAATATCACCAACAAGCACCAAAGAAGGAGGACTGGGAAATTTCCATTGATAAAATGGCCGCTCAAATTTCTCAATTCCAAGAAGAGACAATAAGTAATCAAAGGAACACAACTGCGTCTATAAAGAATCTTGAAGTGCATATGAGTCAAATTACACATCAAATAGCAAGTTCTCAAGCACAAGGCACCCTTCCAAGTTCAACAGTTACAAATCTGAGAGATCATAGTAATGTAAGGGCCGTGACAACAAGAAGGGGAAAATCTCTGGAAAGTCTTGAAAAAGAAGTTGAAGAAGAAGACCAAATGCTTGAAGTGGATCTTGAGATTAAAGAGAATGAGATGATACCTGAAAGAATTATTGAACCTAAGGAGGTAGTAAAAGAGAAACCCGACGAACCAAAACCGGTCATAAAGCTCCCATTCCCTACAAGAAACAAGAAAAAGGGGCAGTATAAGAAGAATTTTGAGAAATTCTTAGAGATGTTCAAGAAGCTAGATCTTAATATCCCATTCTCGGAAGCACTAGAGCAAATGCCCACTTATGTTAAGTTAATGAAGGACATCATATCAAAGAAGCGAACCATTGAGACTGACCCAGTTATTCTAACTGAAACTTGTAGTGTTATTTTACAGGATATGAAGATTCAGGTGGAAAAAAAGGATCGAGGTTCAGCCACTATTACTTGCACTATTGGCAATAAATCATTTAAAAATGCGCTTATTGATTTAGGAGCAAGTGTGAGTCTCATGCCTTTACCCATCTACAAAAAACTGGGTATAGGTACGGTGCAAGATACTTGGATGACACTTCAGTTTGCTGATTATTCGGTAAAAAGACCATATGGGGTAGTGGAAGATGTTTTAGTGAAGATTGATAAGTTTGTGTTCCCTGTATATTTTGTTATTTTAGAGATGCCGAAAGACGAAGATATACCTCTCATTCTCGGAAGACCATTTCTAGAAACTGGAAGGTGCTTAATATACATAAAGGAAGGTACCATAACTCTGAAATTCTATGATGAGGAATTAAAAATTGATGTTTGAAACAATATGAAGTACAAGGATGATATGGGCACTAGTCATACAATAGAGGTGATTGATCAAGTGATTGCTTATGAAAGTCCTCTAAGTGTACCACAATTACCGTTGGAAAGAGTGTTAAGTTTGTCTATTTTTGAAGAAGATCACGAAGTGGACAGCAAAGAGGCAGAAGTGCTATCCATGTTAAAGGGACAACCACAGTGGAAAGGATCTCGACCACACTGGTGGAAAGATCTTAGGAAACCTCATTCGTTGGAAGAGAGTAAAGAGATAAAAAAGGGAACAAAGTTAAAACAACTACCGGAGAACCTCAAATATGTCTTCCTCGACACTAAAGGAAAATTCCCAGCCATTATAAATTCAAACCTCAAGAGTGTCGAAGAGGATAAACTTATCCATGTGCTAAAAAAATAAAAAAATTCTATTGGATGGGAGATTGAGGATTTGAAAGGCATTAGTCCTACAGTTTGCATGCACAAAATTCTAATGGAAGATGATCATAAACCGGTTGTGTAACCATAAAGGAGACTTAACCCTATTATGAAAGAGGTGGTTCGGAAAGCGATGGTAAAGTTGCTAGATGCAAGCCTTATATATCCTATATCTGATAGCTCCTGGGTTAATCCAGTACATGTGGTACCAGAAGAAAGGAGGAACCACAGTGGTCAGAAATGAGAAGAATGCGCTTATTCCTACAAGAACAGTTACTGGTTGGCGTGTATGTATTGACTACAGAAGGCTGAATCTTGCAACAAGAAAAGACCATTTTTCCTTGCCATTCATTGAAAAAATGTTGGAAAGGTTCGCTGGCCGCGACTACTACTATTTTCTTGATGGATATTCTGGGTATAATCAGATTGTGGTTGCTCCTGAAGATCAAGAGAAGACAGCATCCACACGCCCTTATGGAATTTTTGCTTATAGAAGAATGCCATACGGGTTGTGTAATGCACCGGCCACATTTCAGAGATGCATGACATCCATTTTTGCGGACATGTTAGAAAAGCATATGGAAGTGTTCATGGATGATTTTTCTATTTTTTTATCTTCTTTTGGTAATTTCTTGACTAACCTTTCTCTTGTTTTAAAAAGGTGCCATCAGACGAATTTGATTCTCAACTGGGAAAAGTGCCACTTCATGGTGCGAGAAGGAATAGTGTTGGGTCACAAGATTTCCTACAAGGGAATCCAAGTGGACCAAACCAAAGTCGAAGTAATATCCAAACTTTCTCCTCCAACTAATGAAAAAGGTATAAGGAGTCTCTTAGGCCATGCGGGGTTTTACCGCAGGTTCATAAGAGACTTCTCTAAGATAGCCAACCCTTTAACCATTCTTTTGGTTAACGACAAGGCTTTTGTTTTTGGTAAAGAGTGTGTCAATGCGTTTAAGACATTGAAACAGATATTAGTGTCGGCACCAATTGTGATTGCCCTCGATTGGTCTCTTCCTTTTGAGATCACCTGTGATGCTAGCGATATTGCAGTAGGGGCAGTATTAGGACAGCGAAGAGAAAAGATTTTACATCTTATCTACTACGCTAGTCATGTGTTAAACCCTGCTCAGATGAATTATGTAACTACCAAAAAGGAGTTGTTAGCAGTGGTTTATGCTTTTGATAAGTTTCAGTAATATTTGTTAGGATCCAAAGTAGTTGTTTATACTGACCATGATGCTTTGAAGTATTTATTGTCTAAACATGATTCTAAGTTGAGGCTTCGGAGATGGATTTTGCTGCTATAGGAATTTGACCTAGAGATTCGGGATAAACGAGGGTGTGAAAACACCATTGTTGATCACTTATCTCGCATGTCTCCTGTTGAAGAAATGGAGGACAAGAGACCAATAAAGGATGAGTTTGCTGATGAACACATCCTCATTGTTATTGGTGTACCTTGGTTCACATATTACAAATTATTTGGTAGGTGGGGTAATCCCGGAAGATTTTGATTCTAACAAAAGAAAAATGTTTTTGCATGATTGCAGGTTCTGCTTGTGGGATGACACATTCTTGTACAAATGTGGAATAGACGGATTGGTGAGAAGGTGTGTTCCGTAGGATGAACAGAGGGGCGTTCTGAATGCTTGTCATGATTCAGAATATGGAGGACACTTTAGTGGTGATAGGACCACAACAAAAGTCTTCCAATCAGGATTATATTGGCCCACCTTATTCAAGAATGCCCAGGACATAGTCAAGGAGTGTGACATGTGTCAGAGAACAGGCAATATTTCGAAAAGGAATCAAATGCCTCAGAATTCCATGCTAGAGGTTGAGTTGTTTGACGTTTGGGGGATAGACTTTATGGGTCCATTTCCACCATCATTTGGAAAGAACTATATTCTAGTGGCAGTGGATTATGTATAAAAATGGGTAGAAGCAATGGCCTTGCCGACTAATGATGTGAAGGTAGTGGTTAAATTTATGAAGGAAAACATTTTTGCTAGGTTTGGAGTTCCGCATGCGCACATTAGTGATAAGGAAACCCACTTCTTGAATCATCTTATGGAAAGGTTACTGAAGAAATACAATGTAAAGCACAAAATTTCCACTCCATACCATCCCCAAACGAGTGGCCAAGTTGAAGTTTCCAACCGAAAGCTCAAGCAAATCCTAGAGAAGATGGTTAATGCGTCTCGAAAAGATTGGACAACCAAGTTGGAGGATGCACTATGGGCATATAGAACTACATTCAAGACACCCATAGGTATGTCTCCTTACCAACTTGTTTATGGAAAAGCGTGTCATTTACCATTGGAGTTGGAACACAAAGCTTTGTGGGCCTCGAAACTCCTTAATTTAGATCTTATAAAAGCAGGAAATTCCCGAATCCTTAAGCTTCATGAGCTCGAAGAATTTTGAAATCAAGCGTATGAGAATTCCAAGGTTTATAAAGATCAAACAAAAAAATGGCATGATCGTAGGATCAAAACAAAGGAATTTTAGGAAGGAAAATTGGTCCTCTTATTCAATTCCAGGTTGAAACTGTTCCCTGAAAAGTTAAGGTCGAGATGGTCAGGACCGTTTATTGTGAATAAGGTGTTTCCACATGGAGCGATAGAACTCAAAAATCAAGCAAATGGAGACACCTTTAAGGTTAACGGAAATAGGCTTAAGCCTTATTACCAAGGCCAAGAGGTTGGTCGGATAGAATATGTTCGTCTTACAGGATAAAATGAACGACTGTCGAGCCATGTGACGTTAAACGAAGCGCTTCGTGGGAGGCAACTCACGCGTTTATGTCTAACCATTTGTTTTCTTTTGTTTTTGTTAGGATCGTTAGGTTTGTGTAGAACCCTCACAAAAGAGCGAAGTCGCCCCAAGGAACAATATTTTTGAGCATGCATATGAAAAATCAAGCACACCTGAGAAAAAAAATCAGAAAACGGTCGGAAAAGGGGCAAAGTTGCGGAAAAACAGGGACCTGACACGACCGCTCGTGTCACCGTACACGGCCCGTGTCAGGCCATGCTCATCGATGGAAAAACATTGCATTTTGATGACTTCCAGTAGGCTGGCACGGCCCGTGTCAGACCTACTGGGAACAATGGGGTTTTTGTCACGATGGATTATGGAAAACAGCATCTTGACACGGCGTCCCGTGTCAGCCCATGCTGAGTAAAAAATTTGAAATTTTTTTATTGGTGGGGTGGACCCCACGCAAATCCCACCTCTTAATCCCCTAATTAAACATCTTAATACCTCTACACATCAGATTTTTTTACCCTCTTTCTATCACTTTTCATCTTCAACCTTTCTTCTTCTCCATTTTTCCCTAAAACTCCATAACCACTTCACTTAAAAGCTTCAATCTTTCCATTATTCGTCCACCAAAACACTATTCCACCTTCACCGAAAATGTTCCTTTCTTTGTCCTCTATATTGTTCCGCAATCTTTTTCCAATAACCCTATAATTTGTTTTCTTGATTTTTCCTTGTTACAGGTACACGAGCAAAAAAAATGCCTCCCAGATGTTTGGTAAAAGGGAAGCAGCCAAATACAGAACCATCGAGGTCGAGAAAATGAGCCAGTCGGACGCCTAATATGCACAATATCATTTTCGATAACCCAGAACATGAGAAACACTACGCCTACCACGTCAAGCGTCAGATAACGCCGACCAGGTATATGTGTGGAAAAACTCTTTCTGAGTTAGGCTTAAACGTTGAAATTGATAGAATGTTCCATGTCCTAGGAGTGTTAGAATTATGCATTAGAAGCTCCGACTTATGAACGCATAACCTTGGAATTTTTAAGTACTGTTGATTTTCATTTAAAGAAAAGATGGATATGGACGATGAGATATTTCTATGGCTCGACGAAATTCCGGTTGTTTAACACCAACCATGAGTTAAGTGTTGAAGAGTTAGGAGGCATCCTCGGACTCCCACTTTACGGCCCCGGAGCTGTTCCGGATAATTTTGACGCGAAGGCATTTTGGACGGCCATTACAGTAAACCTGATTATATTGCAAAAGGTGTCAAAGCGTTGGGGATCCAGAATCCATGTTTTAGGTATGCTCATAAGGGTTTGGTATACACTTTGTTTGGTAGGGGGACAGCACAGGAGTTGCTACTCATAGGGAGCTATTCTTTCTTTATGATGTGGAAAATTTTGAAATGGTAAGTGTAGTTGCCTTTGTAGCAGATTATCTAGGAAGAGTAGGAAGGGAAACACAAGGAGGTATATCTGTTGGCGGGATGATAACGCAAATAGTTGAACACTTTGGCTATGACCCTGCCGCGCTAGGTGATGCACTTGTAGCAGGTAAAAATAGATTAGACATGGCTGCCCTGGTCCAACAGGGTATGATTTATGTTTCTCCTACTTACTATGCTATGATGAGTTTAAACAAATTTTTTATTGCATTCCCTCGCCCTGAGAAAGTTAGTATTGCTGAACATAATAACTAGATTTATGATAGTACCGTCCAAGATGAGGACGAATACAATGTTGATCATATGTCTGCAGGTGAGCATGAGGTGGAGGATGTTCCATAGCATGAGCAGTTTGTTCCGTCCCATGAGGTACCTACCTATGCAGGTGCTGGAACCTCATCCACAACTGAAGATAACTGGTCGTGGGTGCGCAGTGAGATCGGGTATCTCCAGGCGGAGCAAACTCAACAGGGCGAAGAACAAGCTCGTCAAGGGGAGATCATGGATGAGATGCACGCCATGATTCAATAACTGATGTTGCAATTCCTTCCTTCGCAATGAGGCCTTGTACGTTATTCTCTCTCACTTGTACTGAAACATTAAGGTCAATGTTTAGTTCAAGTGTGGGGGGGTTTTTTGTTGTTTTTTAGTATTTGGATTTGTTTCTGTTATTTCCATTATTTTCTATTCATCTTTACTTTGATATTAGTACGTCTATGTTGTGTTTGTTACAGACTCATGGATTGATGTTGTTTGAGTGATGGGACAGGTATTAGTGGATGAAAATATTCAACCCAAATTGGCTCTCCAGGAACCCCCAAAAGTTTCATACTGTTGAGTACTATGATTGGACGCAACTCTATGACATCGTACTATTTTTGTATACTGTGCACCTAAGCTGGATAGAAATCTGCACCATGCTAAAAGCATTTTAGAACCTGTTGAGTTAGACCAAAACATGTTGAGAAACAAAAAGGCCATACACATTAGTCATCATGAGAGAGATGCAGGTATGTCTATGTCACTTTGAGCTTGCATACTGACTGTTTAAATTTCACCACACACCTACACACACCGAGGCAAATTTTTGTGTGTTAACCTAGGGTCGTTCTAGCCACCCTGTATATATTACCCTTTGTTAACCAAAGTTGAGCCTTTTTCCATTTGTTTATATATAATCATGTTATGTGAACCTGTAGCCTAAACAGTCCCCCCCCCCCCACCTTGCTTAGATAGGTGTTGTCAAAATAATCTACGAAAAAATTCTAAGTTTGGGGTGGAGATACCAAAAAGAACTAAGTAAGTGCATAGAAAAAAATAAATAAAAAGATAAAAAAAAAGAGATTGTGAAAAAATAAAGCACTTACTTAGCGGAAAAAAGAGTTAGTTTTAAAAGTCAAGAATACATGCTCAAGAAGATCATTTCAGTAGAAACTAATCAATTATGATGAAAAGGTGTCAAATACTCCTAATCAGTGTAAATTATACAGAGAAAATGATGACACCGACTCTGAGCTATAACCCCTTGTTTTCCCCTTTTTGTTTGTTTATCTCACCATGACCTTAATCCTCATTACAACCGTAAAAGGCCTCGAAATATTTGTGGTGTGTGTGTGTGTGTGTGTGTGTGTGTGTGTGTGTGTGTGTGAGAGAGAGAGAGAGAGAGAGAGATAAAGATAGATGGTATTCAAGTTTATGAGTTGATTTTGCATACTCCGCGTTGAGTATAAACACTTTAACCAGGAGAGATTTTGGTGAGAATGTGAAAAAAGCTGACAGGTGAAGAAATGCTTTGATGTGGAAGTGTAGCAGAAAGTTCAGATCGAGGAAGCAGGAAGCATAATGGAAAAGTGAAATGAGAGTTGCGAAAGACATCAGCAGTGTTGTGGTAAATCTATTTTGAAATTTGGGGATGACCTGTATGCTATCTCGAGCATTGCTTGAGGACAAGCAATGAGCTAAGTTTGAGGTTGTGATCGGTCACCATTTCTATTGTGTTTCCATCACTTATTTGACATTTCATCCACGAATCGGTAATGTTTGTTTTATTTTTTTATTGTATTTTAGTAAATTCTACTATTTTTATGTTTTTCTGGAATCTTATGTTTTCTAGTGATTATGTCATATTTTGTGCATTTTACGCGTTTGGTGGTAGCTTTGATGATTTCAGGTCCATATGGATAAAGGAAAAGGACTCGGGTGAAGAAATTGGAGATTCCATGAAGTCAGGGGAGATTTTAGGGGCAATTCAGTGGCCTGACACGGGCTGTATCAAGAGAAGACCCTTGCTTGTGTTTTAGATGAGTTGACAGGGGGCTGACACGGGTGCCCGTGTCAGCAAGTCTGAAAATGATGTTGTTTTCATGTTGTAAACAGGTAGCCAACATGGCTACTCGTGTTGCCTGACACGGCCCGTGTTGGCCTGGGCATGTCATCCTTTATTTGTTTGATTTAGTTAACTACTTTGACCCCTGAGGGTATTTTTGGAAATTCCTGACTACTGTATTGGATCTGATGGTATTTTAGACGCGTTCTGAGAAGGGAAATAGGACTTTTGGACCAGAGAAGAAATTGATGATCAAGAATCAAGGGAGAATGGAAGATTTTCATGTGTATGAGCAATTGAAGATCAAAGTAATCCCAAAAATTCTTGTAATGTTTAATCTAATTGTTGAATTTACTTTAAATACTATGAGTAGCTAAACTTCCCAATGCTAGGGAGTGTCCTTGAACTACTAATGTACTGATATTGTTTCCTTTATTTGAATGACATAAGCGCTTATTTTATTAATCAATTTTTATCGTTCATTGATTATACGGCTTTTTCAATCGGACAAATTGATTTAGTTTTATGGTTAATTTTAGGTCGGACAAACCATTGTTAACATAATTTGATTGATAATGCTTCAGTAGATATTGCCTAGGACTAGGAATACCCTGTTGTACTTGAACACTGTTGAGACTATTTTCAATGCTTGATTTCAAACTAATTATCTATGGACATAGTAATTAGATTATGATCTTAAGAGGTTTTCTCACTAAGGCTTTAGGAGTAAACAAATTTTCAGTCAAGAACTTCATAAAATTTATGTCTTTGAAATAAGGATTGATATTGTTATAAGGCAATTCATACACTACCCCTAGTATGCTCTCATATCTGTTTGAGTCTTATTCTTTATTTTGCTTTATTTTTAATATTGAAATTTTTAATAGTAAAACCACTTTTAAAACACCCAATTGATTTTTGTTTGATTGAATCCAAATTAAGCTTGTATTGTCTAACGCAGTCTTTGAGATTGATACTGGAGATAAAACCCCTATTTTAACTACAATCGGCAGAATAGTACACTTGCTATTTTACCGATCAGTTCATCATCCGCTGTCGCGCGCGGATCAAAAGCAAGTAGTTTGAAAAACAGTAGTTTAGCGATAATGACTCGAGTATCGTATCGCAAGGATTCTTGTAGTGATTAACCAATTACAGTAATGGAATATCGGGGGGGGGGGGGGGGGGGGGGGATTCGGTTTGGATTAAAAAAAAGTGATTAAAATTATAAATTGAAACAGTTAATCTGTTGTTTCGGTTTCCTAACTTATCATCGATCCAATTAATTCCCAATTCCTAAGCGGACTCTATATCCTTCTTGATTATAATAACAATCAAACAAGCGCAATTGTTATTATACGACACATATTCCTAATTTCCGAATTAAGCAAACGGATTAGATACAGTAACCGTGAATTAAGCAAACACGAGAACATACGCGATTAAAGCATAAGAACATGAAATCATCGAAATAAATTAATCACCCCTAAGATAAATCGAATTAAGCAAATAAGATATCATAGAAAAGAATTGAAAGGAAATAGTTTTTATTGGAAATTAAAGGAACCTCAAAATGTCAACGGAAACCGATTACAGCAAATTAACCTAAGGAAATTAGTTCTCCATTACAATTATAAAAAGAAAAGAATTTTTAGAATAAATCTAGGGTAGTCGTTTTGCATCACAGCAACAACCTTATAAACAGAATAAGGTTTGCGTTACACACTCAACTGGGTCAGAAACCTAAACCAGACCCAAAAGGGAAAAACAACTACATTATCACAAGTAGTCAGAAACTTCAATGAATTATTCAAGACTCAAGCAATCCGAATCAGCTTCTTCATGCAACATGAAAGTTGTAGATATCTTCCTTATTTTTCCAACAACTGGTAGAACGCCTCGATCCGATTCATGTAGTTCCAGTTATGAATTTTTTATTAAAAGCTACTAATGCTGAAGATAACAAATGAAAATCATATAAAACTGAAAATAAATTAAATTCTAAAAACATCATAAAATAGGAAATTAAACAAACTAAACTATAGAAATACCTAAGTCTAAACATAGAGGAAGGTGCATCAAAATGCACTGATCAAATTCCCCCACACTTGAACCTTTGCACTCCGAGCAAAGTATTATCGAAACTCATGAAACACAAAAATATTTAGATACTCATTTTAGGCTGTAAACTCTTCTTCGGTCAAGATCGCATTGATAGGTATAAATTTTGCACACTAAGGATATCGTAAGAACACAAATTAGCAATTGTACGGTCATAAGGCTCCCTCCTATACAAACCAATCCAAATCATGTCATTATGCCTAAGTCTAACTTACTCGTCCTCCTTTTTGCTCTCTTTCATTCTAGTGCAATCACATTAAGCCCTTTATCTATTCACACACATGGTAAATAAGTTTGTTAGTGACTGTGATCCATATATTCTCAACAATTCAAAATTAGACACTTTTTGTCTCTTTTTTTCTTTTTCTCTTTTTTTTAAGATTTCACAACCGTTAGCCTAAGTGACCGGGTGAGGGTCACCTAACTTAAAAGGCGGATTCCTATTTTGACTTCTTATTAAACATGGGATCATTCACTTATTTGCATCAGCTCAATTACTTAGTGTGTGATTTCTAGATGATGCTGACTGCTAGATAAACTACTTAAGAGCTATTAAAGGACGAGAACTCAAGACTATGCCATAACAAGTATTTAAATTGATTTCCATATTCGGGAGACTTAAGGTGTTAAAACGATACAGATCTTATGAATTATTCCCAAGTGTCCACAATCTAACCTCAAATTGATCTATAGCCCAAAAATTTCAAAAAATGCATTGTGTTCTAAGTAAATAATTTTTTTATTATTATTTTTAGAACAAAACCAAAACAAAACAAAGAAAACAAAATAATAAAATGGTTCCCTCCCCCACACTTAAAACATGCATTGTCCTCAATGAAAAACATAAATATAAATAAGAGTGAGAGAAAGGTAAGAACACACTCGAGTATTCAAGGTGGGTAGGTGATCACATAAGCAGTCTTTCCCAAAGAGAGATTTCCTGTAGTCTCATCTTTCAAAGTGGGGAGTAACTTTGGGTAGCATCCATCGCCCTTGAAATTTGTATTAGTGTCTTTGCTTTTTATTCCAGGATTAAATAAGAATCTTCGATAAGTAAAAGTGTTGCATTAACACGTGAATGTAATCCCTTTTTTCATAACATCAAGAATTAGAGGATTAAAGGGTTGCCTCACTAATTTTCTTCTATCTTCCATCGAGGTCCATCCAATTTCCTTCTTATGTTTCTTTAAAACCTGCAAAAGTTTATTATCTTCGTCAAAATCAAGGTTAGAAGAAATTATAACTGGAAGCTTTTTATCCATATCTAAATAAGCATAATTCAGATTGTTATGAAGTGGTTTAAGCTACAAGGGGGAGGTTATTCAATGGATGGTGAGGTTGGGGCAGCCGTGATGTCACGAGTTTCAGCTGTATAAACAACTTCATCTGCATGAAAAATATTACCCTGCATGATAGCATTAATCTCAGCACAAACAGAGAAAATGTTAGTGGCGGTACATGACTCACAAGAGTAAGTATCATCATAATCTAATAAAGATGGAAAATCAGATAACAACTCAAGATAAGTATCATCAACTAAATCAGATAGTAAGTCTTTTGGATTCACTGCTGTTTGGGCAGGTAGTTGGTTCGATTCTTGAGCTTCCTGCATGGCATTCACCTGTCCAATTTGTGTTTGCAAGGCTAGGATAGAGGATTATGTCCGTTGTTGGAATTGGAGATCATTTATAGCAATTTGCTTGACAAGGTCCTCTAATGAAGGTTCAGAAGGTGTAGAGCACACAATTTGGAATTCATTCATATGCTTATTCGGATCCTCACCTGCAAGTCCATTAAACTTTGACAACAAGTGTATTAAACCAGATTCCAATTTGAAAGGTACAGTAACAACAAGATATTTCGTACATAAAGCATTATAATTCATATCATGGGCAACAAGCTCTCTAAGAGTTCTTTGGTTTGTCATATTAAATTTTATAGGAAAAAATCAACAAAGAAAAAGAAAACCCATAACTACTTCAGCAATGTAGCAACAATTTAGAAAAATACCAACAATATCCCTATTAAGAAAAAGAATGGAAAAATAGAAAACCGAATAAAATAAAATCTAAAAATTATCAAAATATAACTAAAAATCAAATCAAATCAGATAGTGAAATGAGAACAAGAGTGTCAAATGAAGTTAAATGAGATGAGAAACAAGATAGGGTGGTAGAAACATCATATCATGTTCAACTGAATTCAAATATTTTAAAGTAAGCACAAGAGTGTCAAGCACACATCTTATCAGAACACAATCAATGGCCACACAAAATAAGCATGTAACAAACACACCTTATAAGAGTAAACATGTAAACTCAAGGCATGAATCCAAATGGAAAGCAACATGAACATTTAAATTAAAATCCAAACTCAAGACCTCAAGAAGGATGCATAGTCAATACATGAAGACAAGCACAAATAAGCACATACAATTAGGCATGCATCAACCAACACCTTCCATAAAAGGAAACAAATGTTCATGTGAAGTAAAGGAGATGAAAGTCAAGCCAATGATCATTAAGACATGTTAAGGCAGGGGTATAAACCAAGTATTCATATCATTCAAGTGTCTCAAACATCACTCAATCAAAAGTAAATAAGAAGTCTCAAAACTAGGTTAAACATTAAACACATTCATCTCAAAACAATATCACATTGAGGCATCAATCAAAAAATAGGAAAGAGGCCAAACTAAGTGAATTAAAATGCTCTAACACATGCTATATCTATCAAGAAGAAGAGGGGAGAACAAACCCTAAGTGGTTGCACAAGTGCATCCCTAATCAATCCACAAAGTTCAAGCACAATCAAACAATTAGGCAAGCAATGCATCACACATGAAAAATAGTTAAGAGGCTTCAAAAATTATGGAAAATGATCATGGTACCAAGGAGGCAGTAGGTTAAAGTGTTCTAAAGGAGTGCCTAAGAAAATTTACAAAAAGTACTCAAACAACACCAATCATCAACCAAACCAAATTCAAACATGATCACACAGGTCAAGCTTCAAAAATGATTCAAATATAAACCAAAGTTAATGATTAAAGTTTCAAATGAGTGCTCAAAGTGTAACACCCCCTTTCTATACCCCCAAATAATCCAATAAATTATTTAGGCACAAATTCAAAATTTCATCAGAGTAAGTTTATAAAATGGTATAAAAGGGACATGCCACATTATCCGAAAATCACACATATAAAACACCTGCTCATATATAATGATATGCAACAACGGGGTATCACCCACGAGAAAATATCTAGAACAAAGGCGGAACATCCAAATATTTCATAATTCTCTAACACATGTATTCATATATACAAATCATCAACCAACATGGTTACATAACTTTCATCAGCAGATACATATACACATGCATCACAAAAGAAACAAAACAACTCCTAGCTACCCGGTGCTACATATCAGAGCCGACCAACTAAAGGATGAAGCCACGCCTCACAAAAGATCTCCAGTAATCTAATCTGCAATGCCTCATAGAGCATTATAAAACAGCAGAAGGGTGAGAAACAATATCATAACAAATAATGCATAAAAGCATATATACATATATATATATATATATATATATATATATATATATATATATATATATATATATATATATATATATATATATATATATATATATATATATATATATATATATATATATATATATATATATATATATATATATATATATATATATATATATATATATATATATATATATATCATATCCACAATCATGCATCTTACGCTTTCTCACCACGACTCACATCGTACATCGCAATGTATCCACTAAAGTCTATTTACAAATAGAACATCAAGCATAAACAATATGCATCATTAAGGTTTATATCCATTTAGGAACATTCATACATGTTACACACATATACATATATACATATATTCATTCATACATATATATATACATAGATATATCTTCAAGCATTTCATTATGTCATTCACACCTTTCACATTATTCTAATAAACATACACAACATGCTTATTTCGCCATACATCATGCGCAGATGTCAACACGCAAATCATAGAGGCCAACTCGCTACTCTACGCGAATGCAACGCATTATTGACTTAATCGTCCGTCAGATTCTCCTAAGAATCAATTCACTCCCACCCCTCATGGGTATCCTATAACTCATTAGATCTTCCTAGAAATCACATCACTCATCAGACTCTCCTAGGAATCACACCATTCATCAGATTCTCCGAGGAATCACACCGTTCATCAGATTCTCCGAGGAATCACACCGTTCATCAGATTCTCCAAGGAATCACACTGTTCATCAGATTCTCCGAGGAATCACACCGTTCATCAGATTCTCCAAGGAATCAAGTCATTTAGCAGATTCTCCGAGGAATCTCATCTTTCATCAGATTCTCCGAGGAATCAATTCGTTCATCAGACTCTCCTAGGAATCACTTCATTCATCAAACTCTCCTAAGAGTCACACCACTCATCAGACTCTCCTAAGAGTCAACAGCACAAGAATGTACTTCATACACTTCTTGAAATGCAACCACGTTTGCGAACATGCTCATGCATTCTTCACATTCATTGCATATATTCATTATGCATCCACTATATATACATATCACAATACATACATACAGTCATCATATAATCTCATCATGCATTTCTATTACATTCAAGTAATGCACCAAAATACCAAACGGCCACATTCCACACTTCACAATTCATAAACTAGGATTCACGCCATACGGCTACCCACAACACACATAACAACATATAATTAATCATCTCAAACAAGGAATGATCGCAACCAAACCACACAACCAATCCACGAATGGAAAACACAAGAAAGAAAAATATGCTGCTGTGTTCGCTAACCTTCGCCTGGCGAAGCCTCTGGCGAACCTTCGCTACTTTGTTCGCCTGGCGAACTTGCCAGCGAAGACCACTGGGATTTGTTCTGGAATTACTCGCTAGCATACTCGCCTGGAAAACCTTCGCCACTCTCATTCGCCTGGCGAACTTGCCAGCGAAGACAGGGTGGATGCTACTGACTTGGTTCGCTGCTGCTCGCTGGGCTTCGCCTGGCGAGCCTGCGAAGACAGAACCTCCATGGCTGTTCCAAATCCCAAACTCCACACAACCAACCGATTTAATCCAAATCAGTTCCAGTAGTACAACCCACTCATCATCCGACTATACTACACCATCTATTCCAAATTCTAACCGATAAAACTCAGTTTCTACCGATTAAATCAACTTCCGACCTAGAAATGGAAACATAGAAAATAATCCAACAAATCCAATCTAGCACATACATGATCATACACATTATGAAGATGATAAAACTTCTCACCCTTACCTGATTAATCGCAAGCTAGGGTTTGATCTTGATGCTTTCCAAAGTTTCCTCTTCTTTCTCTCCTCTTTCTCTTCTCCTTCTTTCTTTCTCTTTTCTTTCCTTCCTTTCTTACTATCTTTCTTTCTCTTTTATTTCCTCTTTAATATCTTCCTATTATTTTTCCCAAAAATCTATTTACTTAATAACTCATAAAATATCCAACTTATCACTTAAATAGGAAATGTCCAAAATACCCTCCAAACTATTTTCTCCGAAAACTCCCAAAATCGGTTAAAATAGAATAATATGCAAACTTAACATATTTCCACACAATTTCCACATTCAATAATATTCGCCCAATTAAACCAAAAAGGACTCAACGAAAAAAGGAATAGTCGAAATCGGGGCGTTACACAAAGAACCTATATACATATACCTACACGTGTGCAAAAATTAGGATCAAAACCAATTAAGAAATATCAAGACCAAAACCCTAACATGCAAACTAGTTCAAATTATACACCTCATGAAGATAAATCAAAAATAAAAAGAAAAAATATGAAAAATTTAAATAAAACATCCAAGCATCTAAAACATATTTTTGTAAATTTTTCAGATATTCGGAACAATTAAAAATAAATCAGAACAAAATGAGAAGAAAATTAAAATAAAAAATAAATGAAAATGATGAAAGGGGGTGCAGTAGGAATTTCAAAATAAACTGAAATCAAGTTGAAGTGCACAGTGGGCCACAATCTAAGGGGTGTGAACATCAAATGTGATAGGCCCAATATCAAACCAGAAACAAAACAAAACAAAATGAAACAATGTGTTTCATTAATCTAAGTCAGTGCCACATAGGGGCCATGCAAACGCCATGCAAGTAGGTCAAGGGAGTTAGCGTGCCGACTCAAACTTAATGGCCAGACGCCAGAGCTAGGGCCTCGGTCGTCTTCTCGGTGACAGCCACCGGAGCTAGGGCCTCGGTCGTCTTCTCGGTGACAGCCACCGGAGCTGGTCTAAAACCTCACCAAAATTCAAAAAAACCTACATCATTTTCCTTGGTTTTTCACGTAGAATCCAAATATGATGTTACTTTTAGCATTTGAGACATCTAACATGTTTAAAAACAGACACGAAAATAAAACACACATTATGGAAACCAATCAAAGCAATACAATAGAAACACAAGCATGCTCTATATGATTCCAAAAACATAAATGCAGCAAGCATATATCAAAATAAACACTGAAAAGAGAGAAACAAGTTTGAAAACATGTTACACAAAGGAGCACTCGTGAGCTACTGTTCTTGCTTCAAACCTCAACTAAACTCTTCTTTTTCCTTATTTGAGCTTTTGGAATGAGGATGGTGATCAGAAAATGAAGAAACAAGCCTTGGAAAAGAGGACTCGAAGAGAGAAAAAGTTGAGTGAGAAAGAGCTCTTAGGTTTCTGATTTCAAGCAAATGAAGTAGCTGACCTTCTCATTAGGGTTTTTTAGCTTATGTATTAGGGCTTTGTGTGGTTAAAGCAAACTTATTGTGGTAAAAAAGATTAGTTAGTGATTTTTTTGTGAAAAATTGGGAAATGGATGGTGGATGATGTATCCTACGAGCAAGGCATGGTTATGGGTGGTTTTTGGTTGTCATTTTGTGAGTGGCATGAGGGTCAGAATGGGATAATGGAGAGGCGTTCTTGCTATACAAGTTTTTGTACATTTTGTCATCTTTCTCTCTTTGAAAAAAATGCTTCAAATTGGTGCATGAGGTACACATGGATGCTTGGCTTGTTATGGCAATGTTTGGTAATGTTATTTGGTAAGAAAAATAACGTGGGATGCGTGTGGATTACACAAAGAAACATGCTTCCAAGAGATTCAAATCATGCCACAATGGATGACCACATGATGTATAAAGTTAACATTCATGTATGCTACTTCTATGGAACATATTTGGATGAATTCATCATCAAATCATGCAACTCTTGTGCCCAAAAGAAACAAGGGAAATCAAGGAACAAAGTCTACATTGGAATAAACTTGACAGGAACAAAGTCTACATTGGAATAAACTTGACAAGAGGCTTGAATCAATGTGAAAATGGGCATGAAAGTTACTTGCAAAATCTGCCTAATCACTATGCAAGATTTCTAAGTCATGACACTAACTTGTCCCTCATGAATCATCAACTTAGTAACATCATAACTTGAAGAGTTTTAATCCAATGAAGGTGTTTAAGTAATGGATAGAAATCTTGAAGAATGATCTTTAAATTTCATGTTTAAAGGAAATTTGATTTGAGTTCAAGAACTTGATGAAAAGTGTCTTGGAAAGTGGTCCCAAAATCTTCCTAAAACTTGTCCACTCTTGAAAACTTTGAAACCCAAACTTGGAGAGATCATAACTTGAGCTCTACACATCCAATGGAGATGATCTAATACTCAAAAGAATGCTTGGAGGATGCTTTACACTTTTCATGTTGGAGGATAATTCATTTGAAGCTTGTATCACCATGAAAGATAGGCTTGAAAGTAGGTACTTCAAGCTGAATTTTTATACTTAGAAAAAATTCTAAGTGTTGAAATGACAAAACCTCCATTTTCTCAACTTTACCTCAT
>CAWUDS030002659.1:0-25974 GCA_963859935.3 Lathyrus sativus | reverse complement strand
AAAACACCATTTTCTATTTTCCACCCTTTTCCCAGAAGGACATGCTACGTCCGTTCTACCGCAAACAGATAATGCCTAAGTCTCCAATGAGCAAGCAGCAATACACCTAAACCTACTAGAATGTGCACGATAGCATCATCTACCAGAACTTCCCAGCAAACCGTAGACCGAACTACGGCTGCTCTGATTCTTTACTTCTTTCAAGTAACGATACGTAGGCACAAGGGACACAATCCTTGCCGAGCATATTCCCCTCTCTATACCCGCGGTTCCCCGAACTACATCGACTCTGACTTTCTCATATCTGTTGATAATATGTAGGCATAGGACCGCGAAGTCCTACCGAGTCCTTTCTTCCTCCGTTACCTCTCTTTACCCCGTTGGAACACTCTTTAAGCAATATACCTTTAGCAGATACCTTCACATGTCGACAAACAAATGGTTCCCATCGAGTACGATGGATGCGAGGGGTGCTAATACCTTCCCTTCGCATAACCGGCTTCGGAACCCGTTCTTGGTCATGAGACCATCTTATCTGTTCCGTTCATAAGGTTTTCTCGATATTTTCCTTTCCCCTCATGGGATAAATAAAGTTTGGTGGCGACTCTTCTGTCTATCTTTTCGCCTCCCCGTCGTTGCATTTTTCGAGTAGTGACAGCTGGCGACTCTGCTGGGGAGTTCTGAAAGCCAAACCTAGTTTATTTGTCATATTTGTGATTTATTTGCTTTTATTATTTATTATGTTGTGTTCCTTTTAACCGGTTGGGATTATTGGATTGGTTTGTGAGGATAAAATCTTTCTACCCAAGCTTCCTAACATACACTAAGATTATGAGGTGGTTTCTTTCTGATTTGCGAGACTTAGGACTCACCGAGTTGGTTTGAATTCTACCGCTCAGATGAGACCCCTTTGGGATGATTATTGTCGCGGTGAAAATTGGATACCAAACTATTGATTAGCTTGAATCTAAATTCATTACAACCGGTCTTTAATTTGTCCAAAGGAAGGGAAAAATATCGAATTACCCACAATGCGATGCAAATGCAAAAGCTAGAGAGTTATAGGTTCGGGGGTTGGTTAAACTTAGGGAAGGTGCTAACATCCTAAGTTTCTGTAGTACTCTACAGGAACCTCTCGTTTTAATGTGTTTATTGCTAAGGGTCATCTGCTTAAAGGATGAAAGACCTAGTGGTTTATTTCTAAGTATACTCGCCGAGATGTCACATCTTGGGCCTACATATCCTGATGGAAATGGAATCAAAGTATTTGTAGTTCCCCTAAAGGGTTTGAGGAGTCCTTTGACTATGGTCAAAGTTTGTAAGGGATAACGGTAGTTGAGTGATTGGTTCTAGGAGAAAAGATGAGTTATCATTTTAAGTGAGATTACTTAATTTAACCGCCACAACTTTGTAGGAAAATAGTCTTTACATCGTCTTAAGAGAAGGGCTCAAGCACTCGGATTCATCGACGAGTACACCACTATCTCTCTTAAGCGAAAAAGTCCCTACATATTGATTGTATTTTTATGGGGTAGAAGTTTTATCTCGCTTAAGATGATTAACGTCTTATTCTCTAATATGTTTGAATAATGTTGAATTGAGTTGTTGAATTGGTTTTTTCTATGTTATCAAGGATCAAATGGGGAATGATGCAAATGATAGGTATACACACAATTGTTTAAGTCATGCACAGATTCTTCCTTTGGACGTTCTGCGATGTGTTAAAAATAAATACAGTAAAAATAAAGGCAGAATGAAGAAAAACATACACATGCATGAAAGCGCTAAAGTGTACAAGTGAGTGAGAGTGAATATGCGAACGGATCGGAGCGGGAACGCAAGCGCTTTCGATTGATTTAATTGATTGATTTTAGACGAGATTAATTTTAGGAGAAATTGTAATAGATTAGGCGAAAATTAGTTTTAGGAAAAGTTGAATTTATGAATTGATTTTTAGAAGAATGTGAGTTAATGGTGAGATTAAATTTTAAGTAGGAGTTTTAATTTAAAAGAATCCTAAAAGGGTTTATTTTATTTTAAGAAAAAGGTGGAATGGTTCAATTTTTTTTGTTAATTAGGCAAATAAGTTTTGATGAAAAGTGTTATTATTGGTGGATTAGGAGTGAGTTGAATTATAAAAAAGGTTGTAAATTATTTAAATCAAATTAAAAGAGTTTTTTTTTTTGTGAGAGATTTAATATGAAAGGATAAATAGTTGATTTAAATTATAAAAGTATTGCTTATATTTGTTTTTTTTGTTTAAACTAGTGAATATAAATTATCTAAATTATGAAATTGTTTCTTATAAAATAAAAAGTTTCAAATAAAAATATTCTAAATTATGAGGGAATAGGTTTTATTATTAAAAAAGAATTGTATTGAGCTGTTTTTTTTAAAGGGGTAATTAAAGGGTTAATTAAATTGAATAAAGAAAAAGACTAATTAATTGGAAAGTTGATTCAAAAGGTAATGTCCTAATTTTATAAAAAGGGTTGATTAAGGTTTAAAGATTAATTAAAAAACTGATTAGGTAGGCTAATGATTGGATTAGGGGTTTAAAGATTAATCACCTAGTTTCATACCAGACACAAGTCTCAAAACTACTCGATCAATTTAATTCCTTGACTTATCCAAACAGACATATGATATGGAGCTCTCAATATCGGACTAGTTCCCATCACTAAGTCAATCACAACTCCACACGTCTTGGTTGTACATCACTATCTTGTCAGAATAACTTCTAGACAACCATAATTAATCGGCAAACCGCTAACTTCCCACTTTTATTAACACTCAAATTCCCATCAAAATTAAGCATCTCAACACTGTCCTGCGCCGACTCATCAAAATAATTCTTCAACACTTGGCTTAATTCCAAACAATTCACTGCTCACACCATTTAAGCTTGCAAGACACGCCTATCACATCCAACACAATCCCAACCACTATCAACAAGAGATTAAGGGCGATCGGTTCCTCAATTTGTCAATAGACAGCCAAAAATCATGATGGGGTATAAACCATCTTTACCAAACTATAATAGCGTTCAACCATACTCTGAGCTACAACTCCACACTTGCAGCATCCTGGAGAAGCACAACTTTCTCCCCCACTTGGATCACTCCCATTTCTGCAGACAAAGGTTAGACAACAAACATGTATCGACAGTGTTTTCACACACATGTGGCATACTAGGAAACAACTAACATTAGACAACTTGGCCGGACGGACCGACCTGCTCTGATACCACTAATGTAACACCCTCCTAAACCCCACAGAAAACATATGAATAATCAGAGTAAATTGTCATGCATTTAAAAAAAGGTGTCACACATAAATTCCAAAACATCAAAATCACATGTCATGCTCATTAACACTTCAATAAATAATCATGCTTTACAAAATTTCACTTTGCATGTAGCAGCAGATTCATTTATATCACAATTCTCTTAACAAAACATTCATGTTCATCACATATATTATCATCACTTAGGCACTAAGGCCAACATCATAATCTTTCAATAATATAAAAACATATTATCGAATACATAATATACATCAAAAACATAACCCAAGCGATCCCAGTGTTACATGACCAGAGCATGACTCGATCCAACATAATTAAATCACTAAACAGCTACACCAATAGCGACCTCGCAACTACAAGCAGTACTACTCCTTGATACCTGCACGATATCATGTAGGACATCATTCCAGCAGAAGGGTGAGAAATATTATAATAATAACAATGCATATAATCATATATAAATGCACAATTACAGAATACATATATTCCACATTTTCTCACCACAATTCATTATAATCATCATATACATCACAACATGTGTATAAACAAATATGGATAATTCACTCAAGCATTTTTCATTATGCACACATCCATAATTCTCAATCCTAACAACTCACACACATATGCACACTTTCATAAAACAATCACATATACCATAAGACTCATATAAACTCATCAATTCTCACCAATCCCCATATCCATACACAATTAGGATTATTCACCAACTCACAGTCACACACTCGCCATTACACATTTACAAACCTCAATTCATCAATTCATTCTTGTAAGCATACTTCCATACAATAATCATGTATTCACAATTCTCATTTACACACGTCATACACATACGCATATTTTCATAATTCTCACTATACTTTATCCTAACCCATCATATACTTCATAAAGCATATATACACAAACAAATATGGACAATCATAAAACATGTTTCATCATGCACACATCCATAATCCACAATTTCCACACACAAGCATATTTCATATAACAATGACATTCATGCTATGTGACTCAATACAACTTAATGCAAACTCATGCCATGTGGTACCAACACTTGTTATCTTTTTTCGGTTTACATTAAACCGGGTCCACTCTTCTAGACCGATAACCACCAAAAGCCCGTCCCCTAAGCTTTCAAACCCACTCTTCTAGGCTTGGGACAAGTCACTAGTCTCCACGAAACTAGCAAGCATTGCCTCTTGACTAAATGATGCATATTCAATCAACAACAAAATGCACTTAAGACCGACATCTTAATCTCATGCATTCAAATAATTCCACTTTTCAAGAATTATAACATGATTGCACACACAACATATTCACATCATTCAAGTATTCATACTTTAAATCATCATATTTATCAAGCAATGCACACATATTCACAATATGTTCTCATGCACTCTTAACACATAAACACAAGCAATGCACACATATTCACAATATGTTCTCATGCACTCTTAACACATAAACACAACCAATGCACACATATTCACAATATGTTCTCATGCACTCTTAACACATAAACACAAGCAATGCACACATATTTACAATATGTTCTCATGCACTCTTCATACATTTTTAATCAACTTAAACAATGTATTACTTTTGCCAAAAGACCATAATTCAATTTAATTCAACAATCTAGGATTCACGCCATACGGCTACCCACAACATATATATATATATATATCACAGCATAATCTATGTCTTAAGGTGAAGGGTTAATCATACTAGAATCGGAAAACCAAACTCGGATGGAAACTCCAAGAAAATCACAATCTGTCATGCTCGCTACCTCGCTTGCTCAACGAGCCCCTAGCGAGTTTCGCTACATGTTCGCCCAGCAAACAAGCTCGCGAAGGCAAACAGAAGCTACTGACTTTGTTCGCTACCTCGCTCGCTCAGCGAAGGCCTAGCGAACCTTCGCTACCCCCTTCGCTACCAGCGAACACCATAAAATGAATTCTGCCCAAGTCTGGGACCGTTCACTACTGGCTCGCTACTAGCTCGCTTAGCGAACCTTCGCTACCAGCTCGCTCAGCGAACACGCTAGCGAATGTCTGCGAACTTCAAACCTTCACTGTCCAACTTCCACCAAACTCTCCAAAACCGACCGATTTCCACCGAACAAGTTCCGTAACCTTAGTCTAACATCCCTTGACTATTCTACATCATTTATTTCAATTTTTAACCGATTAAACTTGATTTCTACCGATTAAATCCAATTTTGCCCTAACATGAAAAATGGTGGAAAAACCCCAATAACCCCACCCAATCATACATAACTACACACATTGATCAAATAATAATGTTTCTCACCCTTACCTTGATTGGATTGAAGCTTGAGTTGTTCTTGAAGATTTCCACACTTTCCTTCTTCTTCTTCTCTTCTTCCTCCTTCTTTCTCTTCTTTTCCTTCCTTTTCTTTCTATCTCTTTTCTTTTCTCTCTATTTTCCTTTTATATCCTTCTATTTTCTTTCCACCATAATTCTTCTCTCAAATTATCTATCCATTCCTTTTCTCACCAAAATATCTCATCTTATCATTAACATAGAGAATATCTATTAAATCCACATTATTCTTCCAAATAAGATAAATCAGTTAAATCCATTAACACATATGAATTAAATAAATCCAATAATCCATTTAAATCAGATAAATCACATAAACTAATTAATTAGTACAATGAATCAATTATGGAAAAATTGGGCTGTTACAACTCTCCCCCACTTTAGGAATTTTCGTCCTAAAAAATGTTACCTGATTCGAACAACTCTGGATACGACCCTCGCATCCCAAATCCCAAACTACTTCCACTAAAGGAATCCTTTTACCTCGAAGTTGCGTCTTGTTCGTCAACCTGAACTAGCAATGTCTCACTCGTACACCACTCCATCTGAATGAATGCACTTCCTCAACTTAGACACATGAACACATCATGCAATTCCCACAAGTGACAGCGGTAAAACAGTCCAACATGCTATTTTCCCCATGCTTCCGCTGCGCCACTCTGATACAGATTAGTAAAACACAGTGGGTATTTCCGAGACCTTAAGCTCGACCAACACCAGTTACTATCGTAACTCTCAAAACACGTCCTTTCTTGGATTCCTCTTGATCTTTCCAATCGTCTCTTACACAATCTCAGGTCCGAGTACAACACTCTCACCAGACACACATAAACACAAAGGAATCCTACACCTCCTACCATATAAAGCCTCATACGATGTCATTCCGATACTAGAATGATAGCGGTTATTGTAGGTAAACTCGGTCAGCAACGATTAACTATCCCCTGATCCATCTTGATCCCACACACAAGTTCTCAACAAATCTTTTACATACTGGATAGTCCTCTTTGTCTACCCATTCGCCCACGGATGCTAGACAGAGTCCAACTTCAACATGACACCCAAGGCGTCTACGAACCTTTCCAAAATCTCAATGGAAAACTCAGGTTCCCATCTAACAGAATGATTCATCTTCATTGGTAAGTAACGAGTTACTCTTGTTAATCCATTCTTAACCATCCAAATCGAATCATATTCCTTCAACTTCTTCAGAAAACTCGACACAAAATCCATGGGAATACTATCTCATTCCACTCAAAATAAACAACGGTTGCATCAGGCCCAACAGTCTCTGATGTTCACACTTCGACTTTCAACAAGTCTGATCAGCATATACAACCTCAACAACTTCTCTTTCCATCTATGGCCACCAAAACAATTTCCTCAAATCCGGTCACATCTTCATAGCACCTGGATGGATACTCAATCTATCTCAATGTCCTCTTTCCAAAGTACTCTTATCCAACTCATGCTATCTGGAATACAACTCCATCACGACATCTCATAGTACCATTCTCAACTCTTCGACTTTAATCCATTAAACTCTATTAATCTCTTAACTCAAATTAGGATTCCGACCTCCTCGGATCTCATCGAAAATACCAATAGTCAGTCTCAACATACAAAGCTCAACCCCATAAGAAGTCTCTTCACAGATGAAACTCATATCCCAAATTTGCTTAATCAGTTTTAACTTCCTTACCATCATTATTGGTATACACAAAACTTCCCAAGTCGATACCTTAGCTACCATGTTGTCTCACTCGAATGGTAATTCAACCCAAAGCTATACTCTTCCAGAAGTCCCAGTTATTTCCTCTACATCATATTCAACTTTTTCAAATCAAACAAATACCTTAAGCTCTTAAGATCATGAACCATCTCAAATCTCAACTAAATAATCGAGGCTTCCAAACTCTGGTACAAACACACAACAACAACCAACTCTAAATCACTTGTCAGATAATTCCCTTATGTACTTTAAGTTGCCTTAAAGCATAACCAAAAATCGCTGATGTTGTTCTTAACATATCTCCCAATCATCTCAATAAAGAATCACAAAACACAATAATTAGTTCTGTCGAATTCGGCGAAACCAACATACGAGCTATTGACAGCTCTCCCAAAAACTCTCGGAACTTTCTTCACAGTAGCATATCACTACTTCTTCTCAAACACTGATAACTCAAGTCCCCGACGCTCAACATGATCCTCTATACTCTTCGAGTAAACCCAAATATCATCGGTTACACACCATTGACTTACTCAATTGAGTATGGAAAATCCCAAGCCAAACGAACACCCGATCTGTGAGTTCTGGCGGAAACACGAACCTCGCTGTTTGCACTTACTGCAACATCCAAACATATTCCATCAATAAATAACTTAATTCCATGTCATTACTTCACCATCTCCTATAGCATTATAATAACTCCCAACGCTTCTAATCTTGCATCATTCCGAATTACGGTTCTCCTGTTACGTCAACAATACGAAAACAACGTTTCACACTTAGAAGGCCATTCAACGCATCTTCAACTCTCAAATTGTTTAAGTTCTAATTATACCAATAAACATTCCACCTCTTACTTTCTTTAGTGATCACCAGAAGTCACTATCTACCCTTTATACACTCGACCTCACAATCTGTTGTCGTAGCACACATACCAGACACAAGTCTCAAAACTACTCGATCAATTTAATTCCTTGACTTATCCAAACAGACATATGATATGGAGATCTCAATATTGGACTAGTTCCCGTAACTAAGTCAATCACAACTCCACACGTCCTGGCTGTACATCACTATCTTGTCAGGATAACTTCCAGACAACCACAATTAATCGGCAAACCACCAACTTCCCACTTTTATTAACACTCAAATTTCCATCAAAATTAAGCATCTCAACACTGTCCTGCGCCGACTCATCAAAACAATTCTTCAGCACTTGGCTTAATTCCAAACAATTCACTGCTCACACCATTTAAGCTTGCAAGACACGTCTATCACATCCAACACAATCCCAACCACTATCAACAAGAGATTAAGGGCGATCAGTTCCTCAATTTGTCAATAGACAGCCAAAAACCATGATGGGGTATAAACCATCTTTACCAAACTATAATAGCGTTCAACCATACTCTAAGCTACAACTCCACACTTGCAGCATCCTGGAGAAGCACAACTTTCTCCCCCACTTGGATCACTCCCACTTCTGCAAACAAAGGTTAGACAACAAACATGTATCGACAGTGTTTTCACACACATGTCGCATACTAGGAAACAACTAACATTAGACAACTTGGCTGGACGGACCGACCTGCTCTGATACCACTAATGTAACACCCTCCTAAACCCCACGGAAAACATATGAATAATCAGAGTAAATATCCATGCATTTAAAAAAAGGTGTCACACATAAATTCCAAAACATCAAAATCACATGTCATGCTCATTAACACTTCAATAAATAATCATGCTTTACAAAATTTCACTTTGCATGTAGCAGCGAATTCATTTATATCACAATTCTCTTAACAAAACATTCACGTTCATCACATATATTATCATCACTTAGGCACTAAGGCCAACATCATAATCTTTCAATAATATAAAAACATATTATCGAATACATAATATACATCAAAAACATAACCCAAGCGATCCCAGTGTTACATGACCAGAGCATGACTCGACCCAACATAGTTAAATCACTAAACAGCTACACCAATAGCGACCTTGCAACTACAAGCAATACTACTCCTTGATACCTGCATGTTGTTATGTAGGACATCATTCCAGCAGAAGGGTGAGAAGTATTATCATAATAACAATGCATATAATCATATATAAATGCACAATTACAGAATACATATATTCCACATTTTCTCACCACAGTTCATTATAATCATCATATACATCACAACATGTGTATAAACAAATATGGATAATTCACTCAAGTATTTTTCATTATGCACACATCCATGATTCTCAATCCTAACAACTCACACACATATGCACAGTTTCATACAACAATCACATATACCATAAGACTCATATAAACTCATCAATTCTCACCAATCCCCATATCCATACACAATTAGGATTATTCACCAACTCACAGTCACACACTCACCATTACATATTTACAAACCTCAATTCATCAATTCATGCTTGTAAGCATACTTACATACAATAATCATGTATTCACAATTCTCATTTAGACACGTCATACACATACGCATATTTTCATAATTCTCACTATACTTTATCCTAACCCATCATATACTTCATAAAGCATATATACACAAACAAATATGGACAATCATAAAACATGTTTCATCATGCACACATCCATAATCCACAATTTCCACACACAAGCATATTTCATATAACAATGACATTCATGCTATGTGACTCAATACAACTTAATGCAAACTCATGCCATGTGGTACCAACACTTGTTATCTTTTTTCGGTTTACATTAAACCGGGTCCACTCTTCTAGACCGATAACCACCAAAAGCCCGTCCTCTAAGCTTTCAAACCCACTCTTCTAGGCTTGGGACAAGTCACTAATCTCCATGAAACTAGCAAGCATTGCCTCTTGAATAAATGATGCATATGCAATCAACAACAAAATGCACTTAAGACTGACATCTTAATCTCATGCATTCAAATAATTCCTCTCTTCAAGAATTATAACATGATTGCACACACAACATATTCACATCATTCAAGTATTCATACTTTAAATCATCATATTTATCAAGGAATGCACACATATTCACAATATGTTCTCATGCACTCTTAACACATAAACACAAGCAATGCACACATATTCGCAATATGTTCTCATGCACTCTTAACACATAAACACAATCAATGCACACATATTCACAATATGTTCTCATGCACTCTTCATACATTTTTAATCAACTTAAACAATGTATTACTTTTTTCAAAAGACCACAATTCAATTTAATTCAACAATCTAGGATTCACGCCATACGGCTCCCCACAACATATATATATATATATATATATATATATCACAGCATAATCTATGTCTTAAGGTGAAGGGTTAATCATACTAGAATCGGAAAACCAAACTCGAATGGAAACTCCAAGAAAATCACAATCTGTCATGCTCGCTACCTCGATCGCTCGCTCAGCGAGCCCCTAGCGAGTATTCGCTACATGTTCGCCCAGCGAACAAGCTCGCGAAGGCAAACAGAAGCTACTGACTTCGTTCGCTACCTCGCTCGTTCAACGAAGGCCTAGCGAACCTTCTCTACCCCCTTCACTACCAGGGAACACCACAAAATGCATTCTGCCCAAGTCTGGGACCGTTCACTACTGGCTCGCTCAGCGAACACGCTAGCGAATGTCTGCGAACTTCAAACCTTCACTGTCCAACTTCCACCAAACTCTCCAAAACCGACCGATTCCCACCGAACAAGTTCCGTAACCTTAGTCTAACATCCCTTGACTATTCTACATCATTTATTTCAGTTTTTAACCGATTAAACTTGATTTCTACCGATTAAATCCAATTTTTCCCTAACATGAAAAATGGTGGAAAAACCCCAACAACCCCACCCAATCATACATAACTACACACATTGATCAAATAATAATGTTTCTCACCCTTACCTTAATTGGATTGAAGCTTGAGTTGTTCTTGAAGATTTCCACACTTTCCTTCTTCTTCTCTTCTTCCTCCTTCTTTCTCTCCTTTTCCTTCCTTTTCTTTCTATCTCTTTTCTTTTCTCTCTATTTTCCTTTTATATCCTTCTATTTTCTTTCCACCATAATTCTTCTCTCAAAATATCTATCCATTCCTTTTCTCACCAAAATATCTCATCTTATCATTAACATAGAGAATATCTATTAAATCTACATTATTCTTCCAAATAGGATAAATCAGTTAAATCCATTAACACATATGAATTAAATAAATCCAATAATCTATTTAAATCAGATAAATCACATAAACCAATTAATTAGTACAATTAATCTTATGGCAAAATTAGGCTGTTACAATTCCCGTCTGCGGTTCTTTCTTTGCGCTTTCTTCGACCGTTCTACGAGCTTCCTCTTCCTTCGGTTTTGTTCATTCTTCTCTCGATCTTTTCTGCGTAAATCAAACAAAACAAAAGACGTTAAAGTGTTAGGAATGAAATCTCACGGTTTGCAACTGGGTTTCCTGCAGGTTTTGAATGACGGCTCGCGAAGAATGGAGAGGGGCGATTTCCGGCGATGGTTGAGGGTTCGCAGTTGACGGCGGCTATGATGACGATGATGAAGTGCTCTTCCATGATCTCTTCTGATTCTCACGCGGGTTCGGATGGAGGGTTTCAATCTGAGTTTGAGAAAAAAACTAAGTTCCTCTCTTCTTGATTTACAAACCTAGGGTTTGGTTTGGGATTTTTCTATGAGTGTTGTGGATTCTGTGTAGGTTGTGAGTTCTGTCTCTTCTTCGTCTCAAATTCCTCCTTCTTATAGATAACCGAGTGGATCGCATAGTTAATAATAATAACTAATTTCCTTTTTGGTTTAGGAAATGTCTGAAACATGTTGGAACGTTTTTGGAAACAATTCAATTGGATTTGTTGCAGTTCATGATACAAATCTTCTCTTTCATTTCGCTTGTTGCACGCTTTTGGCAGATTTGGGATTTGATTGTTGTTCCAAATCTTCTGCTAACGACTCTGTTTCAATTTTATGCAATAGCGAGAATGTCGGACGTGTTTTGATTTTTTTTTGACGAATTCTCGGACTGTTTGTTTTTGAACCAAATTAACCTTTCTTCTTCTTCTTTCAGGTAAAAACTTTAAGTTTAGAGGTTGCCGGTCTTATGCCGCCGAGGAAGGTTTGATGCGGTGATGATGACTTAACAGTTTGAATCGATGAGGGAATTGAAAATGCCGCTGTTGCCTTGTCCGTTTATTTTCGGATTAAGTTGAGGGCTGTCCGAAATTAGTTGTCTTATTGTCCGAAATTCACTTCTTTTGATGCTTGGTAGGGAGCTGGCGACGGCCTCCGTTGCTCTTCCGGCCGCTCGAGCCTTCTTCCTAATGATGAGTTTAACTGAGGGCTGAACTTAACTCTATTGTCTTGATTCTTAACTTGCGCTTTATTTCTTTAACGACATGTCCTGATTGTCTGTTGGTATTTGTTTTTGACAGGTTGGAAGGGGCGATGCGGTATTAGGAAGAGCTTGGAAGTTGGTTTGTATCCTCGAAGCAAACTCATTTAAGTTCTTTGAATTACCCTGTTTTGATGTTTTTGGTGTTGTAAGGTCTGAGAACTGTAGGTCTTCCTCCATAAAGCTTTTGGATTGAGTTCTTTTCACAACGACTGCCAACGTCTCGCAAGGTATAATTCCCAAATTCTTCTGAAGCTAAATTGATTTGCTGAGTGTTGCCTGAAACATTCTGAGTGTTCCTCATTGTTTTAGGTGGTTTAAGGTTTGCGTCTGCCGGCCAATTTCATTTCACGCCTCTGGTGATTGGCTAAGCTGTTTGCTTCAATGCCGTCTTGTAAATTTGTTGCGTTGCTGCAACCATTCTAGGAGCACAATTGATGTTTGATTGCAGCATGTACAACGAACAAGGTCCGGAAGCAATTTCGTCGCAGCTTATCGACTGAAGAGCTGTGTCGCAAGGTGAAGCAACTCACATGAGCTTCCGTTCAAAGTTTCTTGTTTTGAATGAAAAGAAGTGAAGGCCTTCTGATGCTGTATACTCTTGTCACAAGATTAATAACTCATGGCGGTTGACTTCACGACATTGAAATTTTGAAGCCTCTATCTCTGACTCCTTCCAATTCTTTATGATGTATCTGAGATGCCTTCATTTTATCATTATTACCGCCATATTTTCCTTGATAAAACTTGTAATGACGTGGCGTCTCTGAGGTGGATCTACCTTGGTGTAACCCCTCCATAAGAAATAAAATTCATGTGGTCATAGCTTGAATGGCTTGGACCATTATGTAATGAAATCTTTAAATGAAATTATGAATCATGTTGAAGTATTGCAAAGGAACAAGCATCCTTATTTTGTACACGCGAACTTTGTTAAAACTTTATCTTCTTAAGTTTCGACTCCACGAGTTTGCAATCTTGACATGGGACCTCTCGGGAAACACGCCTTCTATGGCCTACCACCTTATTTGAGCCACACTTCAACTTAGATTTCTAACCTCGACTTGAACAATCTTGGAGAAAAAGAACTCTTGAACACTTTAAAATACAATTGATGGAAATGCAAACTCGACTTGAGTGCCCTCGTACTCTAGCTCATATTCCAATGATCATAAGCCCTGAAAGAACTCTTTAGCACCTTGCCCATTGAGATATATTTGTATTATGAGAAAAAACCTAATCAATCAGAAGCTCTATAATCCCTTTGAAATCAAGGATGCATTAGTCATATCCTTTCGGCGTTTAACTGCGAAAAAACTTAAAATATTGCACCTGTACAAACCGGTTAGTCGCACTGAACATAAATAGGAAATATAAAGTTAAATAACACAAGAAAATGCACAAAGGAGGTGGGATCCTAAGGTCAAAAATTAGGGTGTGACAGATGCTCCTATTTAAGTTTCTCCTATCCGGAGATATGGAGATTGAAATCTTCGTGTCAACAAGATAGGAGGGACTTAAATATAAACATTGCACAAATTTTTGGCCTTAAGAGGCCACCGAATGCATATGATATGCAATGATATGAAATGCAAGACAGGCGGTCCTGTGGAGACAAGATGCCACATGGAAAAAACTAGACACAACACGCGAGAAACACGAGAACAGGGAAAGAAAAACAAACTCGATGAAACGAGACCCCACGGTGAAAGGAAACGGGCAACACTTGGGAATCTCCAAAGAACAAAGATATAATAGTACCACCAAGACAACAATAGCTTACACCATGGCGAGAAACCTGAAGGTGAAGGATAAATTGCTACCCACACGTAGTAGCCTAAGTAAAAGTATCTGGTCAAAAAAATGATGGTATATTACCTACTACCAAAAGTATGATAGCCTAAGCCGAAGGTAATAACCCAAAGATGTCGAGATCACCTACTACCTAACATGGAAGCCTAAGCCCCAGGTGAATACAACAAAGGAAAGACGACCAACTACCAAACAAGGTAGCCTAAGCCAAGGCCTCTGACCAAAAAGGATGGTATGTTACCCACTACCAAAAATATGATAGCCTAAGCCAAAGGTAATAACCAAAAGATGTTGAGACCACCTACTAACAAACACGGTAGCCTAAGCCAAAGGTGAACACAACAAAGGAAAGACGACCTACTACCAAACAAGGTAGCCTAAGCCAAAGGTGTCTGACCAAAAGAAGATGGTATATTACCTACTACCAAACACATGATAGCCTAAGCCAAAGGTAATAACCAAAAGATGTCGAGATCACCTACTACCAAACACGGTAGCCTAAGCCAAAGGTGAACACAACAAAGGAAAGACGAACTACTACCAAACAAGGTAGCCTAAGCCAAAGGTGTCTGACCAAAAGAAGATGATATATTACCTACTACCAAAAATATGATAGCCTAAGCCAAAGGTAATAACCAGAAGATGTTGAGACCACATACTACCAAACACGGTAGCCTAAGCCAAAGGTGAACACAACAAAGGAAATACGACCTACTACTAAACAAGGTAGCCTAAGCCAAAGGTGTCTGAACAAAAGAAGATGATATATTACCCACTACCAAAAGTATGATAGCCTAAGCCAAAGGTAATAACCAAAAGATGTCTTTACGCTCCAAGGTTTGTATGCCTTTGAACGGGTCTTAGTTTCTTCCTGGAATGATGAATAATTGTGAGAGTATCTTCCCAGGGTATTGAAAATTCAATGGAGGTTAAAGACTTCAGCGATTAATCCATAAGTTGATTGGAGATCATAAAACTTCAACGAGATCTTCATAAAAGATGGAAACCGGTTGACTAGCAAAAGAATGTCTTCTCAAATAAAGAGAGACTGATTGTAATAAACTTCATCGAACTTCTCGGAAGAGATGCCATTTGATGGGAATAAACCTGTGTAATGGACTCACTGGGGAGTAAACACCTGAGGAGTATCTTCTTTTTTGTAGTTATAAGATATGTCTAAAACTCTGTGGATTCTCAAATAAAGAGAAAACATCTGTAAAATCTTTGACAACCTCTCTGACGGATTTCCAAAGACATGTCATTTGACGAGCTAATAATCTTGCTAAAATCACTAGGGATGGACAAATTGTCTTGAGGAGACTGCCCTTTGTCTTTTTGAATGAAATCCTGATCAAAACGAGTTGCTCAAATAAAGAGATTGCTTGCAATTCCGTTGTAAATTGTTGAGGAATCCTTATAATACTGTTGGAGAAATATCCATCTTCAATAGTTATCCTCATAAAAGCCCTTCCTAGGGAGCCAAGTGTAAAATAAATGCACACTTAATCCATATTCAAAAGTTGGAGATATCCACCATAGGACTGCCAAGAGACCGAAGTTCAATTCAGGAAATATCTGAAGAGAAACTGTCAATCAAAACCCGACCATTGAGGTATGAACTCAAATGGGAGGCACTAAAACAACCTTCTTCCACGAGGATTGAACTCTATGGGGAAATAGAAATATTATGCTCTTTTCTGCTTAGGACTGACGACTCTACTTGGAATAAGAAGACAAACCCAATCACTTGAGGATAAACACGACCAAAGTGGCAGAACAAACAAACACAAAGATGCAAAGTGCACATGCTATGATATCTATCTATATGTTATGTGTATGCCTATGCTGACAAAACGAACGGACATAAGCAACGGAGATGAAATAAACATCTCGAAACAAAACATCCGACCAATCTTAGAAGATAGAAGTATCACTAAGAATAGGTGGAAAACTAAATATGGGATCACACTCCCGCTTCAGGGCTTCAAAAAACTTCATTTGGGGAATAGAGAATATTCCACTTGGGGATAAAACATCTTGGTCTTACTCGAAGGATTGAATAAAGATCTACCAGGGATGAATCAAACTCATAATTGAAGAAATCTCACGGATAAAATAAATATCCATTCATCAGAGAGATTCATACAAGAGTTGCCGAGGGAAATGCCTAAACTAAAGCTTCATAGGGGATAAAATAAATATCCACTTCAATGGGGGAACTTGAGTTAACAAAGATGTTGAATATGTTGGAGTAGAAACTTCGTGAAGATGAAATAAACATCCGCTCTGCTGGGGAAGATCCGCATTGTAAAAAGATCCAATGGGAAGTGAAATAACGTCCACTTCCCTGGAGAGGTGAAGCTAACCAGCCCACTGAGAATTCTCAGGTCACCAACTGGAGATTTCTCGCATGGAAAATGTTCGTCGCAGAATTGTCACAACCACCTTCGATTTTCAAATTCCCCAAGTCACATGGTTCACGAAAGAAAAAGGTCATCTCGAGAGGAAAAAGTCACATGGTTCACGAAAGAAAAAGGTCATCTCGAAAGAAAAAGGTCACATGCCCCACTGTTTTCAAACTCTTGGAGATATTCGTCGAATCTCGACGTAATTATCCTTGATTGACGATATAACTGAGTCTTCAAACTTGTGCTTTAGGTGAAGCCGAACTTGTACAGAATAAACCATTTGGAGACAACTGGCCTCGGGTTAGCAGAGTCTTCAAATTCCAATAGACTGAACTCGTCACTGATGTTCACATGTAAATTTTCTAAGATATCAAGAGAAGTTAGCAAGTCGGAAATGTTAATTCTGAAAGTGTTAATGCAGCACGCATGTTTGTCTTGAAGCTTTTTTTTGAAAAAAGATATCACAATAACTAGTGACTGAAATCACTAGTTAGGATATAAATTAAATTTATTTATAAGGCCAATGCTAAATTTGAGCATAGCTCATGGGAGTCAGGAAACGATATCTCATCGAGTATGCTTTCGAACTAAATCTTACCTCAATTAGGACTTTGTGGGTTGTATCTGGGTTTAGTTTTCGATGTGCGAAACAAAGGAATAAAAATCAAAGTATATTTGTGCCCACCCAATTTTTGAAAGATGCTCATTTTTGATACCCAGCCCCAGGTTAAAAGCGAGGTTTTGATTTGGGAAAGACGGATTCTTCATTTAGGCTTAAAGGAGTTTAAATATTTCTGGTGTTTAGGAGGTTGAAACAATGCCTTCCATCATCAGTAGGTTTTACTCAAAAGCATGCATCAAGAGATCCTGCATTTTACTTCGTCATCCTCCTTCCAATTCTCATCAAAGTGAGGAAAGTTGAGTAAATTCAACGTTATAAATCATGAAAAACATTTTACGAGTGAATACAAATGGATTTCTTTAAGACAAACATTTATTGCATTACTTATTCAAAATAACAAGTTCTCACATGCCAATTATGCTTTTAATCAAAGGAATAAAAAGTACATATAAGCGGACAAAATAAACAGCTGATCAATATAACAGTGTTCCATTCACGATTGGGCTTCCTCCTTTGAAGGTCAGCGTTTCATCATCTATCATTTCTTGAACTTTCTCTTGAAAAACTTTGCACTCTTCAATCGAATTCCCTAACACTCCATCATGAAATTCACAGCTGGCATTCGGGTTGAACCATGGTGGGTGAGACTTCATGATTCTAGTCTTTCTGGGTGTCATTACCAAGTTTCTAGCAAGATAAAACCATAGTTGACGGTAAGTCATCGGGCCAATTTCCTTTCACGCCTCTGGTGATTGGCTAAGTTGTTTGCTTCAATGCCGTCTTGTAAATCTGTTGCGTTGCTGCGGCCATTCTAGGAGCACAATTGATGTTTGATTGCAGCATGTACAACGAACAAGGTTCAGAAGCAATTTTGTCGCGGCTTATCGACTGAAGAGCTGTGTCGCAAGGTGAAGTAACTCGCATGAGCTTCCGTTCAAAGTTTTTGTTTTGAATGAAAAGAAGTGAAGGCCTTCTAATGCTGTATACTCTTGTCGCAAGATTAACAACTCATGGCGGTTGACTTCACGACATTGAAATTTTGAAGCCTTTATCTCTGACTCCTTCCAATTCTTTATGATGTATCTGAGATGCCTTTATTTTATCATTATTACCGCCATATTTTCCTGGATAAAACTTGAAATGACGTGGCGTCTCTGAGGTGGATCTACCTTGGTGTAACCCCTCCGTAAGAAATAAAATTCCTGTGGTCATAGCTTGAACGGCTTGGACCATTATGTAATGAAATCTTTAAATGAAATTATGAATCATGTTGAAGTATTGCAAAGGAACAAGCATCCTTATTTTGTACACGCGAACTTTGTTAAAACTTTATCTTCTTAAGTTTCGACTCCACGAGTTTGCAATCTTGACATGGGACCTCTCGGGAAACGTGTCTTCTATGGCCTACCACCTTATTTGAGCCACACTTTAACTTGGATTTCGAACCTCGACTTGACAATTGTGGTGAAAAAGAACTCTTGAACACTTTAAAATACAATTGATGGAAATGCAAACTCGACTTGATTGCCCTCGTACTCTAGCTCATATTCTAATGATCATAACCTCTAAAAGAACTCTTTAGCACCTTGCCCATTGAGATATATTTGTATTATGAGAAAAAACCTAATCAATCAGAAGCTCTATAATCCCTTTGAAATCAAGGATGCATTAGTCACATCCTTTCGGCATTTGACTGCGAAAAAACTTAAAATATTGCACATGTACAAATCGGTTAGTCGCAATGGACATAAATACGAAATATAAAGTTAAATAACGCAAGAAAATGCACAAAGGAGGTGGGATCCTAAGGTCAAAAATTAGGGTGTGACAATTATGTCTTACTAGTAGTCGTAATGGCGTCTTTATTTCCGACCTGGGAGTCCGTGACTCTGAGGACCTTTTGTAGAACCTTATTCTGAAGGTTACTAAGATATAAATCTGTGTTCATCCTTTGAAGGGATTACCGTCTTAAGAATCGTCGTTATGATGGAAATATTTTGAGGGTTAGTGCATAGGACTTCGTTTAAAGCCTTTGGGATGCCCTCTTTATAAACCAGTAGATTACCCATCCAAGGTGAGAGATATCTCGTTATGTTGCCTTGCAGGACCTGTGACCTTGACCCTGCCGTTGTTCTGTTATCATATGCATTCATAAAACATTGCATTGCATAGAATTATTACATATCAAGGGACTTAAGAGACTGTGATTATCTCAGGTATTGGTGAACACAATGACTGATAAAAGAAAAAGAAGCACAAATTCCTTGAAGTTCAGAGAACTAAAGTTGGAATTGATCCAAGATCTTTTGATTGATGTGCCAAAGACTATCAAGATTAACTTTCAAGGGAAGCATGGGAAATTGCTTGATCTTCTCTATTCTAGAGTGGACACTTGGGCTTTATTCGCTATGGCTCAATTTTATGATGCACCTGTCAGATGCTTTACCTTCTAAAACTACCAGTTGGCTCCTACTCTTGAAGAATATTATCACCTTTTGAATATTAAGATTAAGGATCAACCTATCTACACCAGTATAGAAGAAGAACCAAAGCCTTCCACCATTGCTCTTGCTCTCCATATGACCAAGGGAGAAGTCGAAGATGGTCTAGCCAATAAGGGAGGTACTCAAGGATTTCCTCTGAAGTTTCTACTAGACAAAACCGCCCAGTACAAGACCGTTGGTTATTAGGAAAGGTTTGGTGTTGTTGTTGCTCTGATGATCTATGGGATTGTTCTATTCCTACTCTCCTTGCCGATGTTTACCACTCTATTCATTGGAGGAGTGAAAAGAAGTCAAGAATGGTCCAATGATGTTCTCATCTACTGTTCAAATGGTATGCTTCCCATCTACCGAAGGAAAGGCCGTTTGTGGAAAACAAGGAGAAGCTGAAATGGTCCCAACGCATTATGTCTCTAGTGGCCAATGATATTGCTTGGTATTCCCATGAATACTACGATGTGGAGATCATTTTTAGCTGTGGGAAGTTTGGTAATGTGCCTTTAATTAGTAGGGCCGATTGCATCAACTACAACCCAGTCGTGCATTACGTCAGTTGGGTAATGCTATGGAGGATAAGCCTGAAGCAGAGAAAGTTCAAAGCTTCTTTTTGCTCACCACAACAGAAGATCCTGTATTTGTCAGGAGAATTTCTAAAGCATGGGCCAAGATCCATACGAAGGGGAGGATAGAATTGAAAGCGAAGAATTGTGTGGCTAAAGAGCCATACAACCGATGGTTGCTAGATAGAGTGGATGAGAGGTTGCTGCCATTTCCTCCAGAACCATCCATGCGAGAAGAACCTCCTGCTCCCACCCACGTATCTATGGAAGAATATGAGAAGCTGAAGCTAGTGGTAGAAAGATTGACCAAAGAGAACCAAGACCTTCAAGCTGAAATTCACCAAGCAGGTGTGGAGAATGGCCAGTGCAAAAGGAAAGTAGAGTTTGAGCAAGACCAAGTGGCAGAGAGAAGTAAGAAACTAAAGCTAGAAATGGATATGAGAGTCATGTAACAGAATGGTTTCGAAAGGGCTGGTGCATCAGTGAAAACTCTCCGACAGTGCCTAAAAGAAACTAAGGACTATTGTGATAAAGCATGGCATTTCTTTGAATTAGCTTCTGCCGAAAAGAAGAAGACAAGGGAAAATCTCGAGGCTGAAATTGGGGATCCCGAAGAGCAATTGAGAAGTGCTTTAACCCTAGTGGAAGATGAACGAAGACTCAAGGAACAAGCATTAAGAGCTTCATATGTCACTCCTGGCATGTGGAATAACAAATGCTTAGAGTTGGAGACCACTCAAGAAACAGCCACTCTGTGGAAGAATCGTTTCGATGCCTTGAAAAGGGATAGTGCACAGTGGCTTAAGAAGGAGGCTCAACTCAATGAACTGTTGGATACACATGTGGATTCTCTTTGTTATTATCAGCTGACTCTAGACATGTGTCATACTAGGTACAATGATCTAGTGGAGCATTGTAACCTCATGATCCGTGATATCCCATGGAGGTTAGAAAGTGCGAATCAAGACTTGGAAGGGAGTGACATCCCTCCTTCCATTCATCACTTTATCCAGCTCTGTGACCAAATGGTTAGAAGATTCATCTTCGAGTCAAAGAAGCTTGAAGAGCGCCTCTGAAAAAAGGCTTTTTAGTTATTTCAATATTTTCTCTTGTAGCATGAATTGTTATATTCAGTTTATTCAATAATCATTTGTATTGGATCTTCTCTCAAAATTAATGAAAGTTTGCTTTTTGGTCTTAGTTGTGTATTCTTTGTTATTCATCCGCAGTTCTATAATACTGATGATAATCATAAGTCTCGAAAGTCTCTTGAACATTGCATATGCTTGCGCATCATTTTTGCATTCCCAGAAACCCGACCTTACACGCCGCTTGCTCTTTCGCAGTAAAGCAAGGTGACTTCCCAACATCAGTACAACACAAGACATAATCAGAAAAGAGTCATGGATCAGCTAGAGCAAAACCAGGCTGCAATGAGGGAAGAAATGCAAGATATGAAGACGCAGATGAATCAACTCATGGAGGTGATTCAGAACATAGCCAGAAATCAAGAGGAGATGAGGTTAGCAGCGGAGAGAAACGCTAATCAGACCCTGACTAGCGCAGTTCCCAATGCAAATGGCATAATTTCAATCCCTACCGGTGCAATTCCAATCCCTACTGGTGCTGTTCCAACCCTTACCGGTGCTGTTCCAACCCCTACCGGTGCTATTCCAACCCCTGTTGGTGCAATTCCTACTCCCGCAGGTGCAGTACCTATTAGTACAGTCCATCCTCCCGGTGCTACGATCCTACCACCAGCCCACTATGACGATCATGAGGGATTCTATGAAGATTCAGCTGAAGTGTATGTACCACAAAATGCTGAATTAGAAAAGAAGTTTAATGCTCTACAAGAAGCAGTGAGAGCAATGCAAGGCCCCGACGTTTTGGGATTAGATGCTGCAAAAATATGTCTGGTACCAGGGGTTAAGATACCTCTTAAGTTTACCATCCTAACTTTCGAGAAGTACAAGGGTAGCAGCTGCCCCAAGACCCATATAAGGTCTTACTGTAGGAAGATGACCGCCTGTTCCGATGATGAAAAGATTTTAATCCATTTCTTTCAGGATAGTTTGACTGAGGCATCTCCGGAATGGTACATGCAGCTCGAGCGCTCCAATGTGAAGAGCTGGAAAGAGTTAGCAGATGCTTTCGTGAAACACTATCAATACAACACTGACATGGCTCCGAATCGGATGCAACTCCAGAGTCTGACCCAGAAACCAAACGAGTCTTTCAAAGATTTCGCTCAGAGCTAGAGAGGACTAGCTGCAAGAGTACAACCACCGTTGTTGGAAAAGGAGCTAACAAATATCTTCATGGGTACGTTGCAAGGACCAATCCTTGAGCGTTTGGCATGTACTACTTCCACAGTTTTTTCTGAACTTGTCATGGCTGGAGAAAGGTTAGAGAGCCTAATGAAGTCAGGAAAGATTCAAAATGCTGATGGATCTTCAAGTGGGATCAAGAAGCCATATCAAGGTTTCGTTAAGAAGAAAGAAGGTGAAACTAGTGTTGTGTCCACAGGTAGAGGGATAACCCATCAAGGTTATCACCATGTTGCTCCCGTCACTCCACAACAACCAATGTCCATTCCAGCAAGCCAGCTTGCAGCTCAGCAAAACCGACAATAACAATTCTATCAACCAAGACAAAATCAGTACCAGGGTCAGCAAAGACCGAGAAGACCAAAAAAAGGCTTTATCCAATTTCGTCAACATATGCCAGATTACTTCCTTTCTTGTTAAAAGGAGGTCTTGTTCATCTTAGGGAAATTAGGGACCCTCCGGCCATTCTCCCTCTCGGTTATGATGTCAATGCAAGATGTGAATTCCATTCTGGCGCCCCAGGCCATAACATTGAGAATTGCAGGACTTTGAAATACATTGTGCAGGATCTTATTGATTCAAAGGTGATAAAATTCACCCGAAACACCCCAAACATCAAGACTAATCCAATGCCGACTCATCACTCGACAAACATGATTGAAAGCTCTAGAGGGATCTGATTAATTTCGGACATTGACAAATTGAAAACCCTTCTTTCCACTATTAAGGAGCAGCTCTTGTTGAAGAACATTTATCCTGGTTGTCCAGCCAATTGTCACGTTTGTTTGAACGAATTTCAAGGATGTGCAGAATTGAAGAAAGGAATTCAAAGCCTGATTGAGCAAGGTGCATTAGTAGCAGAACAACTTTCAAAGACCGAAGAAGTCGCTACTCTTGACATTCCGTTTGAGACATTAGAGATACCATATGACGATGAATGTGGGTTATGGATTTATTCTGATAATTTGACTCGTACTCCGTTGACCATACCGTGTGATGAGGAGGAATGGGACAACGTGTATGGACAAGCTTCTATCCCTCTGCAGATCTCGTATGATGAGACATATGTGATCCTTTACGGTCAAGGTGGAATGCCTTTAAGTATACCTTACGATCCGGTTGAGATACCTATGTCTCCACCATCAATGAACCAGCTTGTCATTTCGGCGCCAACTCCGTTTCCATACGAAAGCACGAATGTTGTACCTTGGCTATATGACGAGAATGCTTTTCTCAACGGACAGAAGGTGGGAGAAGAGGATATCTCAGAAGAAAAAAAGACCATAGAAAACATCGTGGGAACTGGTGGCGTCACCAAAAGTGGTCGGATCTTTGCACCAACCTCACCACCTGTCAACAACAGTGGTAATACAAAGAATGATATTGTTAAACCAAGTATCATTGAACAGGGGCATTCATCCAAACAGAAGGACGTCCCAAATAATGAAGAGAGGAATTTCTAAGAATCATTCAGAAAAGCGATTATAAAGTGATTGACCAGATCAATCAGACTCCTTCGAAAATATACATGCTATCATTATTAATGTGTTCGAAAGCCCATCAGGAGGCGCTGTTAAAATTTTTGAAGGTTGCTCACGTGCCGCAAGAGATATCAGTAGTGCAGTTAAAAGAGGTGATGGGGAATATAGCATCAGGTCATATCCTAAGCTTTAATGAGAGTGAATTACCTCCCGAAGCTAAAAATCACAACAAGGCCTTGCACATTACCATCAAATGTGTAGATGTTGTACTCTCTAGAGTGCTAGTCGACACTGGGTCATCACTGAATGTACTCCCAAAGAGCTCGTTGTGCAAGCTATCAATTTAAGGACTTGTAATGAAGCCAAGTCAAACCATTGTAAAAGCTTTTGATGGAGCTAAGAGAACTGTGATACGCGAGGTTGATCTCCCGATCAAGATTAGGCCTCATACTTTTATCATTACATTTTATGTAATGGATATATATCCCACCTACAGTTGCCTTCTTGGTCGCCCGTGGATTCACTCAGCTGGTGTCGTAACATCAACCCTGCATCAGAAGATTAAATTTATGATTAATAATCAAATGGTCATCATTGAAGGCGAAGAAGATATTCTTGTGAGCCATCTTGCTTCTTTCCTCTATGTGGAGGTAGGAGATGAAGTGCATGAGACTCCATTTCAAGCCTTTGAAGTAATCAGTGTTGAAATGATTCACGAGAAGTTGGTGTCTTTAATAGTGACTTGGAAGGATCCAAGGACAATGATAGAGGAAGGTCACCCACGAGGATGGGGTAGAGTATTGGAATTGCACGTTAACAAAAATGGAGTCGGTCTAGGTTACAAGCAGAAGAACGCCTCTGATAGGGGTAAAGGACTTGCAACTCCGTTAGTTTTTACTAGTGGGGAGCCATCTAGTGGATGGTCAAGTCACATTTTTTGGAGACTGAAGCTGAAGGTCATGAAGAGCTGTGCATGGTGTATCCTAGGGCACCTAATCAAACTTTGAACAATTGGAGAATCATCGAAATCCCCAAAGTTACTCTAGTAGACGAGTAATTCCCTGTTTTTTTCGTTTTACCTAAAAATCCTATGCTCTGCCCAAGGCATATGGATCATGTTGTAGGGCTTTTTGCTTTTTAAAGCACAACTTATCATCAATGAATAAACTTTTGCATCCAATTGCACTCTCTTTTATTTCATTTTTACTTTTTGCACATAAAAATATTGTTGAAAGGCAATGCTTTTGTTTTCTTCTTTTTTCATTTATTCTTAAAAAATAAAAGCATGAAATCATTCATCGTGCAGATCCTCCCTTGTTCCTGTCGATAACGATCCTGCTATGGTCCAATATGACTTTGATAACCCGATCTACCATGCTGACGAAGACTAAGAGGAAGATTGTGATCTCCCAGAAGAGCTGGCTAGGCTATTAAAG